>NW_019293172.1:5949-39826 GCF_000500325.1 Leptinotarsa decemlineata
AAGGATTTGCTGAAAATAATAACTTAAATGGTAATCAAATAATAAGACAAAAAGTTACATTGGAAATAAATTTTAGGAGTTTCCACCCCTTACAACCATGGGGTAAACCAAATAAATTTCAGACTAAGTGTCTTTTTGATAGTACAAAACGTCAGGTTAATTTCAATATTGTAACTTTTTTAGTGCTTGTGAAAAAAATTGTTATACACATTTTATGTATCCCCTTTGAGGGGCTATTTCTTAACAAGGGATGCTACAATGAAATTTCTTTGTATGAAAGATGCTGTCTTTTTTTCGATGAGAAATCACCTCCTTAAGTGTTTTACACTTATTTAGTTACACCCTGTATATTAACGATATTAATTTTTTGTCACATCTGGCAGATTTGTGTTGGGAGAAATGTCTTTTTTCCTAGGTTTTTTTCAATCACTGTGAATGGCAGACATAGTGGAGAAAAGTTTCACCAAATTTATTTAGGACTTTCGTTGATCTACATTTCCATTACAACTTTGAGTTGACTTTTTTGTATTATAATAATAATGAGAATTGATGTAACAGTCTTGATATCTTTTTGCCCACATTGCGGGACGTATAGTAATGATAGTTTCACCCTCCCGAGGGGT
Source organism: Leptinotarsa decemlineata (assembly GCF_000500325.1). Lineage (NCBI taxonomy): Eukaryota > Metazoa > Arthropoda > Insecta > Coleoptera > Chrysomelidae > Leptinotarsa > Leptinotarsa decemlineata. The sequence goes on from NW_019293172.1 coordinate 6,573, forward strand.
CGTCACCTTGCCGTGGTCGGAGGGCTTGCGTATTGTGATGAAGTTACGGGCTATGTCGGCGGCAGCTTAGCTACTGGTAGGGTCTCCCAGGCCGAAGAGGCCGTAACAGAACAGTCAGACCAAGAAGGACCCAGGCTTAATCCAAGGTGTTATGCGACCCGTGCCAAAGGATGAATGGTACCTGAGCCTCATCAGGTATCACTAACGGAGCCTTTGAGATACCAGGCGACCTCCCAAAGTATCCAGCCTTACATCCATGCAGGGGGCACCATGGGTGTGGACAACCCTTTCCCCCATACTCGTGGGACTTGGATGGATACAACAAGAACTACCAGAATATCAGAGGAGGACTCTTCGAGGGACTTCTCGCAAAACCAGACTATCCTGGAGGTGCAATCCAGGAAAGTCATAGTCAAACGGAGGGAAACACCAGCCCCGCCGAAAGCATAACTGCAGGATTGACGGAAGTCGAACTGCAGAAAAAAAGGCCATCAGGGGCGCAAAGGCGGAAACTGATGAAAGCACGAAAAATATCTCCGGGAACATGGATTGAAAAACCATGTAACACAAATGACCGCAAAAAACGGAAAAAACAAAAGTAACTTCTGTGGAAAGGGCCAAAAAGAGACCTAGAGAGGATGTAAAAACTCCCCCACAGAAGATACTGAAAAAACCCAGAGCTTCCAGACAAACTGGGACCTATAGCGAGGCTGCTAGGGGACTGAGGGTGGCTGTCACCGACACCCTGAGGTCATCCTGAGTCAGGGTCAAGCAGACCTGATCCAGGAGGGACTTGTCCGCGAAATGGACAATACTCCCTCTGGTAGCCTAACCTGCAATTACCCATATACCCAGTAATGCTTCAAAAGGAACCGGAAGTACTTTTCAAAAAATTGTGTATAATTCTCAGGGCAAGCTTAGCACTGGGACACATACCAAAAAGTTGGAGACTGATCAGGGCCACCTTAATTAGTCTTATGTCATTTGCGGTGAAAACGCTAGAAAAACTACTTGACAGATATATTAGGGACGTAACACTGGCTATCAGACCATTACATCGAGACCAATATGCATACAGGTCAGGTATGTCAACAGAAACGGCTCTATGTCGGGTAACAGAAGAAGTAGAATATACCTACAAAAACAAGGAAGTACTTTTAGCTGCTTTCTTGGACATTGAGGGCGCATTTGATAGAATCAATCACCCAGGCGTCGAGGAGAAGAGGGATCGACAATACAAGCTGTAGGTGGGTAGACTGCATGCTTAGGGGAAGATTGGTATATACAACCATTATGGGGAAACAGTCATGGCACGGGTAGCAAGGAGCTGTTCACAGGGGGGTTCTATCTCTTCTGTTATGGAACCTTGTAATGGACGAGCTACTATGTCTCCTGGACCGTAATGGGTATAAAGCACTGGGCTATGCAGACGACTTAGTCATCCTAGTCCAGAGTAAATACAATAATATAGTGAAGGGATGCATGCAGCAGGCCCTGAACATCATAACAAGATGGACCGAAGAGGAAGGGCTTAACATAAGCCCATCCAAATCGACCATAGTAGCATTCACCAAGAGGACTAAAACGGAGAGTCTCGGACCTCTAAAATACAAGTGTCGGGGGAGGTTAAATATCTGGGAGTAATCCTAGACTTCAAACTGACCTGGAACCAACACTTGGACAGGATAAAGAGGAAAGCGGAGGTAGCACTGATGCTCGCCAGGCGCACCTATGGAAAAACATGGGGACTAAAACCAGACATCGTGTATATTGGCTATACACGATGGTGGTTAAACCCATGATAACATACGCATCTCTGGTTTGGTGGCCAAAGGTGAAGCAGGCGACCGCCATCAACAAACTAGGCAAGGTGCAAGTATTTGCATGTTTGGTAATGACGGGAGCAATGAGAACTACCCCAACAGCTGCATTGGGGACACTCCTGAATCTACCTCCTTTACAATTTGTGATAATGGGGGAGGCCAGGATGGGCCAATTCAGACTGGAAAACTCACCGAACTACAGAAGATCGGACCGAACAGAAATTTCGGAACAAGTGGAGAAGCACATATTGAATATGTGCACGGACCACATGACACCGAAGTACACCTTTAACACAAACTTCACGGCCAAAATCATAAGCAGTGAAGAGTGGAAGACCATTAGTCATCCCAAAAACATGTTTGGAAAAAACACCGGGTACCTATACAGATGGATCGAAGACCAAACATGGAACGGGAGCTGGAATATACCGAGCGGATAGAAATCTAAACTACAGCTATCCGCTAGTACTATACACATCCGTATTTCAGGCGGAAGTGTATGCTATCTTGCAGTGTGCAAGGCTTATTAAATTGAGACCTCAAAGAAATGAGCGGATCAATATTTTTACAGACAGCAAGAGCGCACTAGGGGCTATGACAAACCCGGAGGTGACATCAAAACTGCTCTGGGAATGCCATGAAGAACTGAATGAACTTGCAAACAGAAAAAAATTAACTTTGCACTGGGTGCCAGGGCATTCAGGAATCACAAGTAATGATAAAACTGATGAATGCGCTAGACGCGGATCATCATCTTCATATAGGTCCTGAACCAGCTCTGGGGGTATCAAAATCACTGGTATGAAACCAGATTAGGATATGGACCAATAAGAAGCACACAGAGTACTGGACTAAAGTACCTGGCAACAAACACAGTAGAACCTTCATTGGGGAACCGTCCGAGAAAAGAACCGAAGAACTACTTCAATATAGTAGGGATTGGCTCAGAATAATTACAGGATTACTAACCGGTCATTGTCCGCTCAGAGAACACCTGAATGAAATGGGGCTGTACAATGGAGACCTCAGCTGCAGATTATGAAACGAAGGGATAGAAACAGCTCTACACATCTTATGCGAATGTGAGGCACTGAATCACAGGAGGCAGGCAATATATGGACGTATGAAATTACGTCCAGAATAATATGACGAACATCCAACACGAAACCTCTACAAACTAGTACAGGAAACGAGACTGATGGAATGGGTGTCATGAGAAGATGGGAGAACAAACGCAATAAGCCCAAGAGGCTGCAGTGTTTACTGGAGACTTGGACTAAATGGACAAGTCAGACAGCTCCCAAGGTACAAAAAAAAATGATAGTTTCAACTTGATTCCGATTTGCTCGTAGTTTAATCAAGAAAAAGTGATAATCGACAAAATCATCAATAATTTACTAGAAGAATAATTAATATGACAGTGACCAAAATAAAGTCGCATTAATGATTAAAGATAAACAATGTATTTGTCTGTAGTTGAATTTCCTATACTTATGAATGGTAATTTATAGAGAAATATTTGAACATCTATCGGTGAAATAATGTACTGTTAAGTTTTTTGCTTTCATAAAATGAATATTCTTTCAATTGTAACCTTTTCATGATTTCTCAACAATATTTTCCTGATGAAGTGCTTAAATTTGAAATAAAGAACAGTTGCAAGAGGGCGCCAAAATGAAAAGTTACATAGTGAATGTTCACTTGGATGAATTTCTTATTATTTTTTAAAATAATATATCTCAGTACTATTTTCATCCAAATTCCAGGAGTGATGGTCACCAAGAAGCGGGGAAGAAGGAATGACAGCTGAGGTTATGATAGAAACATTACACCCTTGAATTAAAAATCGACCTGTTTTTGCATTTTTTTCTCAACAAATGTGCCTTGAAGATATTCGTCCTCTTTCGTTTTCGGCTCTGTATCGTCGGTGACTCAAATCGACCTTTTTCCAGAGATTTTCCAGAGATTAAAGCGGGTGAACCTATCACTGACACAAGTTATTGTGGCCTGTAAATGTCACCCCAAATTCCTTTTTTGTTGATTAGGACATCTCTAAGGTAGTTCTCTCTCTCTCTATCATGGATGGTCGTTGCTTCCTATCTTTAGGCGCATATGAGCAATGCTCCTCCTGTCGGTTGACAGGAGCTTCGTCGGGGAGCGCAGCGGTCTTGCACCCATTTTTTGTCGTTTTTTTTAACAAGAAAACAATTTGATTTTTTTGAAGCCGCCTTCTGCTTGGGAGACCTTTTGGATTTTTCCATATATACAGCCCCCTCTACGTGGTTATCCGAACCACCCCGGCCTGGATACCGGCGTGAATGAAGGGGGACATTTATTCATCACTTTTTTAGACACTCACATATTTCAATATTTAACACAACACGAAAAGGAGCCCCACGATAGCACATGGCATCTGCGTGCCTTCTTTGTGGACGGGCGTTATCAGCACGTCCGTCAACTACCACGGCCACCACGGAACTCCTTCTAAGGTAGTTCTTCTTGAGAACTTCTTTTTTCTTCTACCAAAAATTTGTTGATGAGATCACCTGGAAAAGTTGCTGTGTAATATAACTATCTGAAGAGTCTAATTAGTCAGTAACTGATTCATACATTTTTTTGTGATAAAATAGATAATTGAAAAAATGAAATTTGATACTTAGCTGAGGAAATATTGTACCTTCTCGTCTGCTATTGAGGTTGAAGATGAAAATATGAATTGAGTTCCCAGAAAACTACCTGTGGCTATGTGGTTTATGCAGACTATAGAATGATAGATTATCTGGTTATCTTATTTTTTCAAGTTTGTCAAATTGAATCTGAATATTTTCAATCAAGATGTTTTCGACGAAGAACTGTATGATTTGAACGCTTTGCGAAACTTCAGCTATTGTAAAGAAAGCTAATTATATCAATATACTTCAAATATCATATGCATAATTTATGAATGAGTTACTAACTAATTTAACTTTTGAAAGCTTTATATTATGCAGTAACTTTTGGGGAGAACTCTCTTATTACACTCAAGCAAATTCTCTGTTGATCAGGATTAATTCATATTGTGGAAAGTTAAAAATCTAAAAACCCTAAAATACTGAGAAGTATATAACTGAATTCAGTGAAACATAAGTTATTTGATGATGGTTACATATTTGTTCTTGAAAGATAGCAAAATATAGTTATTCCCTATAATCTATATTGTTTAACAGCGGAAAATGAATCAAAAGTCAGAGGTGTGTCTGACTCAACTCTAAAATGACTAATTAACTGGAGTGGAATAAAATATATAGGATCTTCCGTTGTTCCAAATTACAACTGCTTGAATAACAACAGAAATTGTGATAACAATAATAATAATGACAATATGTAAATCCGATCACTAATTAAGTAATTTCGTTACAGTTATATATTCTCACTATCAACACATTTCATTATTTTGAGATTTGTAGATCATTAATTTTGTCAATTTATTATTAGTACAGTGAAACTGAAAAGTTTTTGAATAATTGAATGATTATGAACAAATAAAAGAGAAATTTGCTTTTATATTGAGTTTTGAAATTATTCTGATTATATATCGCGTGTACAAATGAACTGTTTATTCTTTTGAAATAACGTACATATTATTCTGAAAGAGGTAACAATATCCAAAACAACACTAGAAATTAAACCAAACATAATCTAATGTCTAACCTAAAAACATGTGTAACTTCAGACTAAGTCTTTTAACAGATACTACTACAATGTGATACTTCAACTGAAAACACTTCCACTTCAACACGTGTCTAAGGTTTCTTTATTCTGAAATTAATAATAGTCATTTTTGTTCATCTTGTTGAATAGTAAACAAATTTTGATATTTAGATATTTGCAAAGGCGTTGTTGAAGAAATGGAAGTTTTTTTTATATCCGTCACAGAGAGTTCTATGAAAAGTATCGGAATATTTCATCCAAAAATAATATATTTGCCAAATTATTTGGGAAATGATGTATTTTGCTGAAAAATTGATAATAAAAACTGAACATATCTAAACACTCATTTGGCCTTTTTCATTTCAGGACCATGCTGAATAATTTCAGCAGCATTCAGCTGCTGAATGAACGAGAAACCTCTGCGAGACTAACCTCTGTAAGATTGATATTCCGAGATTTTATTTTGGAAATGTTTATTTTCTAGTAAATAAAATGAACAAAATACTGCAATACAAATTGCAGGAAATATTCGTCAAAAATTAGAAAAATCCCATTTTGAACATTTCCAAGATATCAACCAGTTATGTTCATCTCAACGATTTTCAAAAAAAAGGTCATAGGTATAATTTTTTCAAGCGAAATGAATAGTTTCAGAATTGATTGCCATGATTTATATAACCGACTTGACGGAAAAAGAATTGGAGTCAAATCTGGAGATATCGAAAAAATCTGTAGAACCTTTCTTGTTGTTTTTGGGAAATTAAATAAAATGCCTTATTGCAGATTCCAAGGCATTGCCATATTTCGGGAAATCTGTTTGAAATCGGTGTTTTCGTGATAACTAAAGCTCAATGATCTTTCGAAGATGAGTACATTGAAATTACTATTCGTTCTATGTTCGTTTGTGGTATTAAAATAATCGATTTTAAGACATTCATCCATGAAGGTCTTCAACTTCGAAATTGTTTTTTGAAAGTTTATTTTTATAGATACTTACAAACTGGATATGTATCAATTCTTTTCGACGGTTCCAGGAATTTATATAAATTCAGTATATCGGCAATAATATTTAGAAATAATTCAGAAAAAGAATTCAAGTATTCTTCATTTCCTACATTTTCTTCTGCTATTTCTATAATATTTTTGATTTCGCCGTCGATACGTTTGATTTGGGTCTGAACTGAGATATCCTCATTGTTAATGATTTTCTGGAGTTTTTTGATTACTTCCACAATTGTCTCATTATGTTCAAGTTCTTCGATGAGTTTATTGAAACTAAAATGAAGACGGAATAATGTATAGCGACAGTGATTGAAATTGTGAGAGAGTGAGAGTGGTGCAGAACTAGCCCCATAAGACTCAGGTATAATTCAAGAATAATAATTACACCTAGAAGTTAACTTCATGGCTGTCAGTTTTATCGCTGTCAATTGTTTTACCGATGTTGAGAAGAAGCGTTGTATTACTATAAAACTTTGTTTTGGTGGCCTAGCCATACATTTTCTCACTATTTTATCGGTTTCAAGGAAATTATCATTATAAAAAAATCTTCAGTTGACCACAAAATATTTATCACTCAGAACTCAAATAAATAATGTATCATCATATGGTTTAGTTTATTCCTGTGGAAAAAGAGGCAATAGGGCCCATAATAACGATAATTTACCTTCCGATGACAACCCTGACAATGACAACGGATACTTTGAGTTTACGCATGAGCTAAGGGATAGCCCCTTATGCATTCTCATTAGAGAAGTGAGTCCGCGCAAAAAGGATACATGGCGATAATACATGCTCTGTGGTATGAAACACATCTGGAGAAGGCCGCCTTTTACGCCCAAAACCTTGGTGATTACGTATCTTATCTTCGGCGGCAGAGGTATATAGCTCCTCCCAAGTCTGCTAACGGAGTGGTGAAAGGGACAGTTCTAGCACGGCTGGAGAGGAGGCTCGCATTATGTCAACAATACAGATAATTAAAATACACAGGGCATTCCACAGAATTAGGCCCTTGAAGCCACAAGAACAGGCTTTTTTGGATGTAGAGGTTCATAGTGTACTTACAGAAAAAGCTGACATCTGACAAATTAACACCGTCGTGTACAGCACCGTTCAATCGCTTTCCGAATCGGAAACACAAAATCCCGGCCTTACGTTTCGGAAGATTGATAGGTCCATACACGAGATCACGTTAACGACAACACATGTCTCGTATCCAATGTGTATGAGTTACAGTGCGGCCAACAGGCCTTTCACGCCCACAGTGCGAGGAATAGCCGCCAAATTACGACGTATTCATCACACTTTAAGCCAAGACGTGCTGCTGACCACTAGTGGGGCGAATGAGAAGTATCGCGAAAAACTTTAGGTTGAGCGAGAAACCTTCTAGCTTATTCCAAGAGCCTCCTCGTGTTGTGGATAATCCGCCGTCAGCTGATAAGGTGAAATCCTCTTGGAACGACATCTATGAATACCCGCAGTCACTCAGGAAACTGACGAGTTCATCATGGCTCACCAGGGTGGTGATCAATGATCACTCACCTGACGATCTCGCTCAGGAAAATGGTAAGGGCTGTCATTCTTGGCTCATTGTGCCCACTCAGGGTACATTATTTTCAGACCCAATGATCATCCAACTCCCGATATGGGGCCTGGACATTGTTAATTGATGACCTGCGAGGCGCAATTTCTAAGGAAAGAACGAACTGATACAAAGCCATCTTTGTTTCAGACAATGGGAGTTTACCAAATAGCATTGGCAACCACATTCAAATCAACTCACTATTTCTCATACAATTACATCTTATATTTATTGCACCCACTCCTTTTGTTTGACAGGAGGGGTTTGTTCCTTTGTTCATTGTCTAACTGCTTGAACTGCTTGCTACTTTTCGCATGTGTGTTAGTTTGGGTTAAAGAATGGTGAGCAAATTCAGCCTACTTCCTCGTAACATCACCGGAAATGAGAATAATAGGACTATTCATTACTCTAAACTCACAGTGCTACTAACGGGACCTTCGAAATGTCGGCGACATCCTTTCGTAGAAAGCTTTATCGTGGTAATGCAGGGCCCTTTCTTGAAGGACTGTCCTAGGTAGAGCCGAAAACCCTTTAGGACCCTAAAGTAATCAAAGAATCCGACTCTGAATTTACAGAGAAGATGGATGTTGACTCAACGACTTCAACTGTCCTTCCTGTAGCATCAAATGAAGAGGGAGAAATTCCTAATTCTCCAACTCCGTTGCACCAAATTCTTGAGCAGCAGAAATAAAACCTGCATCAAAAGAGGTAATGAACTCACATCGCTCTGGTCTGCAAACACTCATGACCAAACAATGATTTACCCAAACCAGAGGCGACAAAAGCATGTCTGAATCTAATCTGTTATCATTCATAACTGACTTATAGTTAATTTTCTTCATATGGAAATGTTTCTGTTATTATTGAGGTGGGAATCTTGCACCTTGAACATTCGACAACCTCTATATTGACCAATTGACTGGAATCTCTTCAAAATCCAATCACGGCTGCCGTATATAATATTCCAGTTGAAGGTCAACACCAGAACTGCACATTCCGGCTTGGGTAGCTACAAATTATCTGGGAGGATTAGGAGAGCATCTCTTGGTTGGTGGGTATAGTTGGTCACCCGTTATCATGAAAGGAAGACTCTCTGAAACACATCACAGGGAATTACTTTTCAAGTCACACATTTGTGTTGCTCTGACGAAGGTAGTCGCAGAATTACGGCTTTTCAGATCTTCACTAGATTGAAGAAAATGTACCATAGTCTGTCAACTTTGGAGTGAACTATCCTTCATAAGGAAATTTCAATGCCTGTTACCAGAGCACATTCTGCGCCTGCCCCGTGGGTCAGTTCCGTTTTTAAGCGTTTCGAAAAGTTTTGGCAGCTGAACACTTACCAAATAAGTAACCGTCCTTAAGAAGTTTAATTTCATTTGTTGAGTTTGAATAGTTGTAAGCCATAATGAACCCTCGCTGGTTGCAGTAGCAATAGACCCACTCACTTTGAAACATAATCCTACCATATTTCACTTGTTCACTGTCACTTTTAACCACGTCGTTTTCTGAGCTCCAAACTAACCTGCATTCCTAACTTATCTCAAAACTAATCTGATATATCTTCGAATGTTTATTATAGAATCCTGAAACGTTACCAACGATGCGATGTCTCGATACAGAAGTTGGATCGTAACGCTCAGAGGCGGAATATTGAGGGTAGAAAAGGCTAATGAAGGAAATTCCGTTGATCAATTTATCATACAAGTTAAACTTTGTGGTCATCTGATTAGATATCATTCAAAGAGTTACTGAAATTGATATTCGATAGAATTTACAAGCAGTGGTAATACAATCAAAATATCAACTACTGAATGATTGAAATGAGATGAATGGTTGTATACTTTTGAGTGATAATAACTTTTCAAAATATATGTTTTTATGTTTATTAGAAGGTTATTGATAATGTTTCGTAGTATATTTCATCAGTTCGGACTTCCATTGTCGAATATGATATAAATTGATTTGAAATATCTGAAAGAATCTATAAAAATTAAAAAGATTAGCTAAAAAATAATAATTATATTAATGAAAGATACAGAAATTACAATGAAATGAAATACAAGCAACAATTAAAAATTATCAACAAGAAATGAAATTGAAAATTTTAAGATTCCAAGCCAAGTTAATTCACGACGTTTCGATTGTTAGCATCCACAATCATCTTCGGGTGATGACTGGACTTATTCCTCCGAGATCTGACTATCTGACTAAAAACCATCATCTTTTATGAAGAGTTTAAGGCATTTTGTCGAACTACTAGGGGCAATCGAAGTCACAGAGCAGGATCAACTAATCAGTTTCGACGTGGAAAGCCTCTACCACTACACCAACGTTCCTGTCGAAGAAGCACTTCAAATCATGGGGACCTGAAAGATGGAACAAACATACCGATACAAGTGATCATGGAATTACTAGGATGTTGTGTACGAAACGACTATTTCCAAATGAAGGACGAACTCTTTACGCAAGATGAGGGACTGCCAATGGGATCGCCACTTTCACCGGTTATAGCCAACATATAGTTTGAAACTCTGGCCATTGAAGAAGCCCCGAGTCTGGTTGAGATACTGTTCGGTCTTAAGATCTTACTGTCGAGGTTATCATGTTTTTCAAGTGAATCTTAATTTTTTAGTATTTAGCCTAAAGTTGCCAGCTCTAAAATTTGTACAACAAAACAGATTGTTTTATGGCATTATTTTCATTTTATGTATTGTTAACTAATCTTGTTTAAGTTATTTAATTTTTCATTATTTATAATCGGGGTTTTCCAGTTGGTCTCAAATTTACGGGCCTTTCTAATCCACTTATGCTCATAAAATCCAATATTCCCAAATACCTTAAATACTCAATACTCAACCCAAATTCTCAAGCAACCCGTACATTTTCAATTATTTCTTGTATTCCTTATCTTGGGAGTTACCCGCTATTATCTTTGTTTCTTTGTTTATCCCTCCAAAGACCAATCTGACCCCTTCTCTAAAATACCTACCGCTGTGAAACATTGCATTTTGTGTAAAATTCAATTTATTAAGTTTCAAACCTTGTAACAGTACAGTTAGAATTAAATCTTGTCTTGTCTACAGTACATCTAGCTAGTTATTTTCTCATCCTATCTTTTCACAAGAGTTACTGTAATTCTTGTGTGCATTGAGCATTGAGCATTGTGGGTCAAAACAGATACATAATATGGAACCATGGGAATACAGAACTAGACACCTTCCTGAAGCACATCAACAACTTAAGTCCTTCCATCACTTTCACAATGGAGAAGTACATAACGAATTGACATTCTTAAAGGTATTGGTGAAGATGACGGACACTAAATGGGAAACATTTGTATACCGAAAACCCAATCACACGGCACAGTATCTGAACCAGGAATCCTACCACCATCAATCGACTAGGAGAGGAATCATCAAGACTCTAGTAGATCGTGCATTCGGGCTGTGTAGAACAATGGAAGGTCTCGAGAAGGATCTAGGCATCATCAAAAATGACCTTCAGCGGAATGGTAACTCCAAAGTGATGGTGGAACAGACTTTGGCTAAAAAACAGCAAGAGCCTCACAAGGAAGAGAAACCGCTACAACCAGTACTTGTACTTCCCTACATCAGAGGATTGTCCGAAAGGATAGGAAGAATTGGGTCCAAGTATAACATCAGAACCTGCTTAAGATCTGGGAACACTATGCGTAACAGCCCCACGAAAACCAGGCCGCCAAAGGCTGACCACGATTACAAGAATTGCATTTACCGGATACCCTGCGAGTGCGGAGAAACATACATCGGTGAAACTAAGAGCCCATTGAAAGTTCGCATTGCCGAGCACAAAAAAACACACAGCGAGGAGAAATTAGGAATAGCAGAGAATCTTTGGACTAATCAACATAACATCAAGCGGTCTTAAGCTGAAATCATCCACAAGGAGGTTTAGGAGAAAATTTAAAGAAGCCGCATATATGTTGTCTAACAATGCATTTAGCCAAGCTAGCGTAGAGATACGCATTATATGGAAACCTATAATCAAGCGGAACACGATAACTCCCGCCAAACGGTTAGCTCCTGATGAAGCGGAGAGAGGGGAGAGGGGATAGGTGGAAGCACTCGAATGACCTATAAATAGTCAGATCTCGGAGAAATAAGTCCAGTCATTACCCGAAGACGATTGTGGATACTAATAATCGAAACATCGTGAAGTAACTTGGCTTGGAATCTTTCAATTTTCATCTCTTGTTAATAATTTTTAATTTTCATTCCTTGTTAATAGTTAAATTTCTTATTGTTGCTTGTATTTCGTTTTATTGCAGTTTTTTTTTCTAATATAATTTTTATTTTTCAGCTAATATTTTTAATATGTATAGATTATTTCAGGAATAAGTCGATTAACTTGATTGTGATTGGTTTCAATTGTAATTGGATTACTCAATTTGATTTGATACTTACCTTGATACGATTTCAGTGTGAACGTTTGATAGTTGTGAATAGTATTTTCCGTATTTAACTTTCTCTTCATCGATACATTTTTGCATAGCAGTTTCTGCAGAATGCTCTAGTTTGTTTAGATTTTTTTGTAGCGAATCTAACTCCTCAATATTGAAATTACCTCCTTCGGAAAATAACCTGAAAGAGATTTCATATAATATTAAAATCATGCAACTCTCAGTAATATTCTCAATGAAGTACTTTTTCATTCATATTCTCTTATGAACTGGAGTAGGATGGTGAATGCGCTTGAAACATTGTAAATCTATTACAACTAAAACCACATTTGCTATTCAGACCTGTAAATAATACATTTTCAAACAAAGCTGTTTTGTTTCAAATGATTATAAACGAACCTGGTCTGCGTGAAAGTGATGAGAAAAACTTTGATTTCATGCATTTTTTCCATTTATTGAATTATTTCAAATATAGGTTAATTTTTGCCACCAGCTGTGTATATATTTCCTTCGATGTTTGAACCTTTTGAAATGAAATGAAAATCAGCTTGAATATTGGACTGAGAAGAGAAATACTATTTTTCTTGTTTATTCTTTTTATTCTAATAGAATCAAATTGAGAAATTTCGAGAGGTTGAGAGGTCAAATAAATCAATAGATGCTTCTAGTCGACACAAAATTTTTTCAAATAAAAATTTAAGTGATATAAATAATTTGAATATTGTAATTTCAACGATTGTAATTTCAACGGCGATATTGCAAAAAGTATAGTATAACAATGATAGAACGCAAGCCTGTGATATATTTTTGGCAAATGATATGATACTACTCAAAAATGTGATTTTATAGTCCTGAAGTAATAAATAAATTTCAGCCTTACACCGTCAGTTGTAGATGATGCATATGAAAACCTTGGTGAAGTAAAAACAATAAGTTCTTTTATGGTTTTTATTGATCTAGATACTCTATATGCAAAATAAATTCATGCATTGCTTTTATGAAATCAGTTTCTTTTCACATCAAAACAGTCATTTATGTTTTTATGCCGTATCTCATCAGTTCAGGAAATATCCGACCAAAACATCAGTGTGCTTTGGTTGTGGAATTGGCCGCGGTGGTAGTGCGCACGACTCACGATCGGAAGGCCGTGGGTTCGATTCCCGCCTCGACCAGATATTTTTCTAGAGAGAATTTATCTGTTTGAAGCTGGGATGATTCTGCAACCGTGTTATGAATCACACGTTAAAAGGTAAGACCTCGTTAGTCCTTAGCTCGCACAAGTTTCTCAACTTCTGAGAGTTGTCGTTTTTCAACCGTCAACGCGGCTCGACTGTTAACTAGTAACAGCTCCATTTCATGAACAAAGGCCAAAGAATAGCTAGAAAATATCCCATCTACCGAAGTTCTAACAGAAATCAAGATAAGATGCGACCCAAACAGCAGTTTGCCTGGGACTTTCCTGCACTGATGAAAGGCAATGCTTCGAATTCGTCTGTAGTTGATCTACTTTGACTTCTCTCAATTTTTTTCTTTTCGTTTTCAATGAATATTCAATTAAAAAAATCTGACGTAGGGTGGCGGATATAAATGCATAAATTGACCGTCCAGATTTGAAATATCAAATTTCAAAAATTTTTGTGAAAATTCTTACTCTACCTCTCCAATTCAAACCTTCACAGAATGATTCACAACAAAACTGAAAAATATTACAAATTACCGATTTAACCGGAAGTGGTCCAAATTTGAAACTATTTCAACGAAATTGCTACCAACATATTACATAAATAGTTTTTGTATTCAATCCAGAAGTATTCCTCATTTTCAAATTCTTTAAGTACGTCTTTTACAGAATCAGGTGTCAAGAGTTTCATTTCGGGTCATTACAATAATTCTAATTTATCCCTGAGAATTGTCATTTTAGAAATCATCAGCATAATTTTCAATACAAAAGAATAATATCTCTTCGATAAGTTTGTTGGGGGTTAAAATAGACACCAATATGTCTTGGCACAATCATGTCGCTGGAATTGGAAAAGTCGTTTCTCAAAAGCTTGGAACACTGTTCCGAACCACTCTTTTATTTGCAGAACTGCGCTCGAGTGGAATAAACTTCCTGAGAACGTTTTTCCAAGTGGATTAAATCTCCAGCGAATCAAATCCAATGTGAATCACTACTTTCGCACAGGCACCGCTCTTGGAGCGCCTTAAGGATTTTCCTGTAGTGTTTGTGTTTTGTCCTTGAGAAAAAATTTGGAATACGGTTTTTCAATTGGAGCTTTTTCTTACAATTTTTTTTTTGAAATTATAGTACTTACCTAAATCATTTGAGCCGTTTTTGAGAAATTCGTTGTTTTTCGTTTTATTGGTCCTAAATAATAGTTTTTCTCAAATATATTATATGTATGGGCAGTGATCACTTAAACATTTATTATATGTATGGATTGCTTGATCCAGTTAGTCCAAACGTTTTTTATTTATTAATGAACCACATGAATCATATAATTTTATTTATATCACTTGCTAGGGTGTATTTTACCGAATGATAATTTTAAAATACTAGCAGTAGAGGGATGCAATGAAACACCACTAACAAGTTACCCAGCTAGGTCAGTGGTCGTAGGTTCGATTATTAATAAAAAAAAAATGGTTGTTCTCTCTCGCGCCACCTAATTTTGGCCAAAAAAAAGGAAACTGCCTTGATAACTAAGGAACCCCCTACTGCATTATATCAGTAAAATTTCAATTATAAATAATCTCAAATATGTCTTTATACAAATATCTGGAAAAAAGATTCAACTTCAGCACTGGGGGAAATATCGGATGGTAAAGAAATATTCAACATTAGTTTAAACAAACATGTATATTTGTATGGAAAAGCACAATACTAAAGGTACAGAATACCCCGACAGAATCTTAAATTAATTGTGGTTGAACTCCCACAATATGGGCTGAAAAACTATTAGTATCAGAACTACTGATGCAAAGCAAATAATATTGACAGTTGTGAATGTAGGGGATGCTGATTTGTGACGTCACTTCAGAGTACCCAAATAATGATAATAATCTTACTGAATAATAATCAACATATAAATGAATATCCCAGAAACATTTGAATAAATATCTAAAGAAATATCTTAACTCTTTGAACACCCTCCTTCCGGGGTATTAGGGTTGCTACGATGGCTGCAGTCAGCTCCGAAAGAGTCTAGGACGGTCTTCAGTCTGTTGTAATGGCTGAGAGCTGCTCTCGCTTAAGAGACTAACACAACGGTGGTGTCTTATTAGGAATAGTTGACCATATAGAGGCACAAGAGTGGAAGAATCCAATGAAGAGAACTGATGAGGAAAACGAAACCCAAGCTGGCGGTTCTACAGGCCTTCACAGTCGATGGCTCAGCCGGAGTCAAACACCCTCTCAGTTGAGGGTGTTTCCACTAACAGATGGTAATTGATTTGGTCCCATTGTAGAAAGAATCCAACAACAAACTGGTTTCAACGGAAGTGGGCGGTGGAGATGGTCCAAACATATGAATAATCAGGCCTTAAAATGAATACGATTCATGTAGGTACACCTCCATCTGATAGAACATAAACTCTTACCGGTGCTTTATGAATCCGGCGAATTGCCGAAGGGATTTCTGCGCCTCGACAAAAATATAGGTTTCAGACAACCACTAAACAACGCCAGAAATCGCCGAGTCCGAAAATCTCGAAATCCCAGAATGGATGCAAAAATTGCTGCAAGATAATTCGGATCACGCACCACCTTATTCATCAAACTCCACAATCAAGAGAAAAGACAATTGACAAAATAGTCATTTCAGAACAGATCGGTGACAGTGATGACAGGTCGATTAAAATACCAGAGGTGACACTCTACTTCCGCGTTCAGCGAAATAGTCGGCCTTGAATAAAGGTAATTCCGAACGGAATACCTACGGTATTTCTATGGCCAAAATCCACCACATCTCAGCAAGAAAATAGCCAGAGCTTCGAATATGAATCGCACAGGGATAAAGATCTCAACTATAAACAACGCTCAGTGGCGTACCCGATATATTTTCCTTTTAATATTGACATGGAGCTAGTGCAAAATTCGCCCGTAACACACTGATTCACTTCTGTAATTTCACTTTGCTCTTTGTTTCACTTTCTCGATAGACTGATTGAATTCACTTCCACTTCTTTTATTTCACAACAGATTGAAACTACCACACAACACATAAATACACGTTCGTGGAATAGCAAGATGGTAAAGGGACAATAAAAGATTTTCTATCACATCTAAACTCTCCCAACCCAAAAATCCAATTCACAATGGAACGAGAAACCCAAAGGACTCTAGTCTTCTTGGATATTCTTGTCACCAGATGCGAAGATGATACATTGGACCACATAGTGTACAGAAAAGACCATAAACCCAAATCACCGGCCACAACAAAAGAAATGGTAATCATAAGGTTGATTGAGAGAGCACGACGTATCTGTGAGCCTGACAGTCTTCCTAAGAAACTCAATAAGCTAAAAAATCCTTTAAAGGAAATGTTTACAGTGAAGGAGAATTCGAGCGGGGAGGAGAACACTAACGTAACCCCAGCTAGGCTGGTCAAGGAAAAGCTTTTCTTCCCTATGTTAACAATGTTACAGATCGAATTGGAAGAATTTTAAAGTCGTGAAACCAATATTTAGGTCAACAAAAACTATTAGGCGAAGTCTAAGGTTAACTAAGAACCCCAGAGAACCTTTAGCAACACCCGGGGTATACCGGATTCCTTGTAGCTGCTGGTCGATCTAGGTTGGAACCACGAAAAAAAGTGTCTCTGAACACAAGAGAAATTGTCGACTCGGGCAAACCGACATTACCTCATTCGAAGATATACAAGAGGCAATATAAATTAAAAAAACACAGAGATAATTTCAATAGAAAAGAAGAGGCAATGAACATTAATGAAATCTGGCTACCTGTCCTTGAAAGAAAACAACAAGCTCAGGTAATCCAATCAAAAGAAACCAAGCCACGCCCAATAATGATAATATAAAACCCGAGTCAAATACCAGCATCGCAGTTAATGCGTTCGCAACAACGGGAACAACAACTCGAGCACCAACTCGGGCACTACCACATCGTCTTTGATAATATCTACCGCAGTAGTAGACGAAACGTCTGACATAAAAATCTGCAGACTACGGCTAAAAAGCATGTTGGAAACATAATGATTGCTTCCAAAAGTTTCGACTGGAATAATGAGTGAAAAAGAAATTTGAACCAGTTCTTTACGGATATAGTTGGAGAATTGCGTTTACAAAGTTATTTTTCCAACCTTTCAGTATTTACGTTCTTGAACCAAAAAATAACTTACTTTGATGCTTTGATAAACTTGTAGTCAGATATCTTTAAACGTTCCAGAAAATTCAGACTATTCTCTCTATAATCTATTTCTATTTTCTGCAACATTTGTTCGTGATTCTTGAACATTGGATGGACGACTTGAAAGCGCCCGCGAATCAGGTGTGATTTTGATAAGTTCTTGATTTCATTCAATATTTCCACTTTTTTCAATGTGAACTGGTTACAGACATCTGCGAATTTTTGGTCATTCAAACTTTTGAGCTCCCGCAGACTTTGGATTTTTTCTTCAGCTGCCTACAATTGGAATATCATAATTTTCAAAAGAAAACTTTAGGTACTGAAAAGTAAAATAGTGTTAAAAATTTAAAAAAATAATAAACAAACCCTCAATAACGAGTATTTATAATAACGAATACTTTCGTCGAAGAAAATAACAAATACAGCGTCTGTCACATCGATCTTCTATTATAAGTTTGATGTGAAATCTATTGGGGGCTTAGTTAGCCTTTCAGATCCACGGCCGTTACCAGAAGGACGGCAGTGCTTTTTCTCTAGGATGTGCCTGGGCTGCCGGTACGATTATGTACCATTTGCTCGAGTAAGTGGTGGTGCAACTCACCATAGGTTTTGAATGTCAGGTGACCATCCCTGATTCTATTGTTATTATTTTTTTTAAATTGACTCTGTCGAACTCCATCCCCGAAGGCCCGATGATTCGGAAGGGCGCGCCAGCATCATCAACCAAATACAACTCCCCACATAATGAGGTGTGATCACTGGTTACGCGAATCATAAATCCTGAGTAGACGCAATGAGCCGAGAATGACAACCTTCTGCATTTATCCGGCCAAGATTTCTGCCTCACGTGGAGAGAGTTCTTCACTGAGATAACCTCTTGTGGGTGGTGTTGTTCCATTTCGAGGAAACTATACGTCCCTCTGGCATCCAGATGCTGAAGAATGTTCCGTTGTACGAGCTGTTTATCCTCTTCCAAGTCCCGGCATAATCTCTTCGTAATCCCTGCATCGTCTATTGTGAATTCCATAACGATAGCATGCGTGTACTCTGCCACCAGCCTCAAGGACTGATGGAGATATCCAGAAGCACGAAGTTCAATATCATCTATATATATAACAGTTGAGTGACCTTATGTCTCTGGTTTCCAGGGATTCCACAGCTGTACCCTCTATTATTTCAGAGCGTTACGGATATTAGCAACATTAAGATGCAGAAAAAAAGGGAACTGGAAGTGACCAGTTCTGTTTGGACTTCAGCTTAACCAGATGTTTTGCTGAAGAGAGTCCGCCAGAGTGGTATTAGTTGTTCAAGGCATCCCACTCGTTTGTCAGGTATCGAAGACATCTGAACATATGCAAGATAAGCTAATGCGATGTTGTAACAGATGTCTTGCGAGAATTGATTCAGGTCTTAGAGAGGGCCCGACCCTCAAAAAACCAGTCCGGAACCGGCTTCTCTCCGTCCTTGTCATATATGGATGGAGTTGGGCGCACGGTAGTTTTTTCCACCAGTGTTCAGCCCATCAGGACCTGGTGCAACAAAATTCTTTAGACCCACAAGAGCTCTTCGAATATCTTCCAGAGTTATCAGACTATGCTCATCTTCAAGTTTAGCCTGTATAAGCTCTCTACTGAAAGCAATCTCAATAGTTTCATTGATATCAAAATCAGTGGAGTACTCTTCAGATCATAAATGAAGCACTGGGATGTCTTCAAAATCAATGTTGTTAATATTAACTTGTTGTTCACCTGCTAATTTTGATGCCATTGCAACATTTATTACAGGTTGTGTACCATCTCAAATAATCAATAGAGGCAATTCACTGTTGCATTATCTGCCTTATTCACACTGATATTATCCAACATCTTAAACATTGCAGCTCGTTTTTCAACCATCTTACTGTTCTCTCGAATATTTTTGATACAAGCAATGGATTACTAAATAACATTTGAGATCACAACTCTACTTTAATATGATTTTAATTGTGATGGGAGTCCGATCCACTTCACTTTCATTATTGTGATTTGAGTGTTCGAGGAAGAGTAGCATACTATGTCAATGTGAAACATAACATACCCCATTATCCCACTATCTCTTTCCTTATTTTTTACATAATGAATATTATGTGAATCAGAGTTCATTATCATTCTTTCCACAATGTAGAGTGCTGATTCCCACTCGTTTCACTGATGGACTTCCTTGGCAAATCTGATGTTGATGCTGACAAAGATTACCACTACGAGTGGAAGATTTAGCACACGAATACATGTTATCTAATATGTTTTCACCAACTCACTTGATGTACACTGATATAACAAACGCTCGCCAACTCCTCAAATACAATCTGGGAGGCGTACTTAAGGGTGTCACAGGCAACACCACCACACTCCAATCTCTAGCAGAAGGATGTGGTCGTTGGAGCTTCGTGGAGTACAGACAAGTGCACTCTTTATCTCAAGAGGTAGCGTCTCACTAGCGCTACTTGCCGTGACAGGCAAACTAATCACCACTCCCAACTCGATGGGTTTAAATACCGATGTTCCTTGAAACTCTATAGAGTGCAGACTTGTCCAATGTCTATCTAGAGAGGTAGCGAATGATGTTGCACCGGCTCCACCAATGCATTGGAGTAGGTATTCGGCAGATAAACACACATCAGTAGACGAAATTTTGTGAAATGCACATGTCTCTCTCTCTCTCTACATACCCAGAGACGAACGTGAAGGATTTCTTTGCTGCTGCGCCCACTCACCAACTCGATGACCTAACTGGAGCGACTGCTCATTTGTTAGTGGATCTTTCTGGTACACAGACGATTGTGTACACTCCTGTGTACTCCCATAAACACACACACAATGTCAAGTCGGATAATGTTAATGCTAAGATCATGACGCGATCCACGCCAAACAAAAGTGTTAAGGGAAAATTTCTTCACGTATCCTTTCGAGGCAGTTTGCTAATCATCATCACGCCTTGACTCAAAGTGTAATGGATACACACAATGGATACATAATTTAGCGGCTATTCGACGCATGAAAGGCTTATTGGTCGCCGTGTAATCCATTACAGATTAGATATGAGAAATTAGGCCAACATTCCTTCCTACTTTTCATCATTATCTTCGGTCGGTTTATTGTTTTTCGAACTTTGTTTGTGGTCGGTTTATAATTGTTTACTAACATTTAGTCGGTCGGTAGCCATGCGGTTCGACGTGGCTGCTTTGTTCACTCAGTCAATCGGCCGATGTGTCTGTCGGTGGTTCAAGCCGCAGGCTAAACGGAAAAACATATTTTGAACATATATTTAAGCATACATATATTTACAACTATCATTTCAACAATTCTTTAAAAAAAAAAGGATGTTATGTCTCTCATACCATGGAAATACGGTAAACCTGTGGTATGGGACTTCACTTGAGTTGACACTATTGTGGCTTCCCATATAGCTAAAAGTTTGAAGTCTGCTGGGCAAAAAATTAAAACGAGTAAAATACCTAAAACTTGGTATGTAATAACTATCTGTTCCATCCATCAGCGGTTGAAACGTCTGGTGTTTATGGCCCGCAGTTTCTGTTATTCGTTCATGAATTCGGAAGTGGAATAGGCCAAGCAACGAAAGATTACCATTCTACTTCTTTTTTTGATAGACATAATTAGTTTTGCTATTTAACGTGGTAATGCTGCTTCGGTCCTTGGAACTATTTCTCCTGCACATAATTTTGTTCAGATCATGCATCGCCCTCATTCCAGTACGGAACTAAAGTCTCTTCAAAACAAGCCGAGACATGTTTATATTCATCAGTCTCCTTTCAAGGTTGATTCGCAAGTGATTTATCCTTTTCTTTTTCAGTGCGGTTAATAAACATAGGTCATTATTGTCCCCCAAATAGGAGCTGCAGTCCTCGTGGTTTTGGTTTCCTTTCATGGAGCAAGACCCGAATCAATCCTTCTACGAAACCCTCCATCACTTGGAAGGATCGATTGCAGCTTGAGAAATGGTTCTGATGCAGATTCTGTGGAATATGTTCTTCCTTAAGAATCAGTAGGCAGTTGTCCTCAAAATCTTGTGAAAAAAAACTTGGATTGAATAATTTAGGTAACACTTGCTATATGAATAGCATTTTACAAGTGTTGTTCATGACGAAGAATTTCAAGAACGAGGTTTTAACGATGAACGAGAATGAGAGTGTTTCCTAGTTATTCACCAAACTCAAACACCTGTTCATGCAGCTGCGGTTTGATGAGAATGTATCATCTTTCCCACCAACCAGTTTCCTAGAGTCTTTGAAGTCCACTAGATAGTGGATAGGACAACAAGACGATTGTTTGGAATTCTTGGGGTTTTTGTTGAATACTCTTCGTGAGCAGAAAAATTGCAGAATCAATACTCCTGACCGCTCTGGTTTGAATGATTCCGTACTGTCTACCTCGTCTTGTGTTTGTAGATTTTTTGTTGGAAAAATCCTCACTAGTTTACTTTGTAGTACATGTTCAACAGGTAGCAAAAACTTTAGTCACTTTCTAGAACTTCAAATAGCGTTTCCTAATATGATTGATAACCAGTCCGTGCAAAGCTTATTATTGAATCATCTGAAAATAGAACTTTTAGCGGATGATGATCAACTGTTTTGCCAAATATACGCCAAATTAACTGACTATTCTGAGACAACATGTATAGCGGATGCACTATTATAATCTTCATGCAGGCATTGTTCACTGTGGTTCTGGCTTTGGATCTGGCAATTATTACGCCTTGGTCAAACACGAAACGGACTGGTTTAAGTTTGACGATAGTCGTGTCACTAAATATTCTGGCAATATATTGAATTCTTTAGAGCCTCTAGAGACACCCTACATTTAATTCTATGAAAGAAAGGAAATTGGCACATCATCTCAGATGATGTGGTGCAGGTTTTTCCGGGTTTTCCTGCAGCTAAAAAAGCAAATATGCCACTGGAATCAATCGAGTCGCCTCGGAGCGCCAATTAATTTTTGTTGTTTTATAATTTCATAATTTGTATAATTTTTTTATATATTTATATAATTAAAAACTCGAATATTCTTCTGTGATTTCTAAGATATGTTGAAAGCTTACTAATTTGTGGCTTGAAATTCTCTTCGAATGCTTCCTCAACTCCATGAGTCTTTTTTCGTAAATCGTGTATTTCGTAGTTTGATATCTGGGCTTATGAAAGGCGATCTTTACTTTCAGACGTTCATTGATTTTTTCAGCTTGCTTTTCCATCCATTGATCTGTCACGACTAATATTTCCGTTCTGCAAGTCGAAAGATACTGGTTGATTGCTTCCCAGAGTCTGAAATATGAAAAATACTGTGAGAAGACATCATTGAAGTAAAATATTCGGTTTGTCTAAAAGAAACAGTTTCTTCAAAATGAGCATGTTCTTTATTCATTCATGCTCAGCATAACGTCAGTTATGCTTGTGAAGCTATTGTATAGCGAAAAACCTGTCGCGGTTTTTGTAAAACCTTTTATAGTGAAAATCATACTATAAACTGTATTCATTACTTTTCTAATACAGATTTTCATCAAGTATCAGCCAGTTCTACTCAATTATCAATTTATATATTCAGTTCCGTTTATTTTATTTCTTCAATCATTAGAATACAACTTTTAATAAAATGTTTGTAACACCGTCTTTAATGTACATTCAGCTTCCAGTTTAGCCTGATAAAAATATATATTGGTAATTATTCATGATGATGTAAAATATGAAGCATATGCTGCACTCAGAATTCTATACAACCAATTTGATGAAAAAACAAATAAGTTATGTTATTAAACAGTTTTAGAAATACTGACCCAAACATCCAGTTCTTAACTGCATCAACCTGATATGTACAATATAATATCTGCCTCGGTACTAGATTCTCATTTGGATCAATTTTTACTTCAACGGTTTGACTGGCTCTTTTTCTTTGCTTTTTTGGATCCCTCTCGGCATCGGGAGGATGTAGAACAAGAAATCGCTTTATTTCTGACATCAGTACTTCTATTTCTATGTCCATCATTGTTTTGTACTTTTGAAGTACTTGTGTCTCAGAGACGCAGTGTGAGTTGTATCTAGGAACATAAACTCCATATTCAAGATTTTCAAGATGAAGTTCTATGTGCACAATTGATAAGTCAATATAATTATAAAGACTGTATTGAGAAAAGATACATACATATAAGAAAATAAATATTTCGAAATGGAATTTCAAAACATTCATCGCTCCCAATGTACCTAAATAGTAGGGTCTGGTTAATATCTATAGGAAAACAACTACTTTCCCGGCTAATATCACGATGAACATTAAATTATATCCAACAGATATTCATGCAATATACCTCACAGAGGCAAGTCTTGCTTGAGTGAGTATTGTACATCAACAATTTTGATTGGAGAAAATAATAATGAAATGAATAATAATACTGAAATGAATCTTGAACATACCTATTCGTTTTTTTATATTGGGATTATGGGAAGAGTCCACGACGCTCTTCTAAATAATATTTTCATGTTCACTTTGACCAAGCATACTTTCACCACATTGGCAGAATTTTTCTTTTGTCTATTTTAAAATTTTGTATAAAAAGCATTGAAACTTCACTGTCACGTTAATAAGTGAAAAGTTACTACATTCTGAAAGCCAACTGAATCTTAAAGAAATTACTTCATCATTCAAGGATAAAGATGGGTATTTTCTAGAGTTCGAATATATGACGATGTTATATTGATTTCATGTACCTACCGCTAAAAGGTATAATTTAAAACTAGATGTGGAAGCAGATTTCAAACAAATATCTGACATAATGATTGGGCATAATGATTGACAAACATTTGAAATTGGATCATCAAATTAATTAATTCCTGAAAAAAATTTGGGATTCTTCTGCTGATATCTAAATATCTGAAATGTATTTGTTTACTATTGATATTCCTTCCAAAATACGTTTTATATATACAGTGCGGAAGTTAATAGTTCCCCACTCTTAACTTCTGAACTGTATACGATATCAATGTCGGACAAAAATTACGTAAAAATGTATCATTTTCAATGATGTTATTAATTTGCTGGTCGCCGAGAGGTTAGTTTAAGGTTAGGTTCAAAGTGAGTGGGTCTATTCGACCCTCCACCGCAACCCGCAAGTGTTTATTGTGGCTCACACCTATTCACACTCGACCAAATAAACCCTGCTTTTTAACGAAGCCAATAAGTTTATATGATGAGAGGTCTTTCAGGTCAGATGGTGAGAGTACGGCTCTGCCGAACTCTAAAAACCTGATTCGGTTCCCAGCAGGACAGGCACAAAGTATGTGCTCTGCTGTTTCATCATTTTCCAAACAGAGGCGACACACACTGTCTTCCGACAGTCTGAGTCTCTGCATATGATGATTCGAATGACAGTGACCTGTGAGTAGGCCTGTTAGATATCGTAGTTCATCCCTACTGTAGTCCAACAACTGTTTGGTAGCAAACTTCGAAGGGTGAATAAACGCCTTGGAGTGAGCCAATCCTGGAATATTCAGCCAGATGTCCATAAATTTTCTTGCCATCCAGGTGTCCAATCTTTGTTTGGCAAAGCCAAAAGCGATGCCAATGACAGGTTCTGGTCCGATGAAGCTGCTTGCCGTACCCTCTTTTGCAAGAGAGTCAGCAGCCTCATTGCCTTCCAAACCAGTATGGCCAGGAATCTAGATCAGATACAATCTGGTAAGTCTTACTATCGAGGAGTGTCGTTTTTAGCAATTTGCTACCAATTTAGACGTTGCTCGGTAGGAGCCAAGAGCTTCCAACGCCGCTTGACTGTCCGAGAATATTTTTATTGACTTGTGTATGAGGTTGGATTCTTCCAATCTCTACACACAAAATAAAATAGCGTAAATTTCCGCTTGTGAAACCTCGTTTAACAGGTTACCAGGGGTACTATTTACGTCTGTAGGTACTGTAGGTGTAACTGTATTTGTAGGAGTGTATCTATTTTCATAATTCGTCTTGGAACAAATTTCACTTTTCGAGGCTTTTGTTACTTTATCCAGGAGGATGATTTTTATTGTTTTTTTATATATTATGAAATGTTGTGAATGAACTTGTCTTATCATTTCACTCTCACAACTGAATTATATAATAAAAAATGCTTACAGTTTTTCCAAATTGTCTAATATGGTAATAGCTTCATCAAAATGATTCTCCAGTTTTTTCTCATTTGGACTTTGCCTGAGTTTCTCTAGTACGATATTTAGTTCAATTTCGAACATCTAAAAATTATTGAATCATTATATAAAATAAAATCATATTTTCAATATCCTCTATCCACACATTCATAATGGAAAATAACCAGTCTCGAACTTCACTGTTGTCGAGAGGCTTTCTAGCAAATGAAATGCAATTTCTCTATAATTTTCAATTTTGAATTTAGGTAAACGTAGATTTACACCTCAGCGGAACTATTGTTTTTGGCAACCGTTTTCGCAACGTCCTTCATCACAATTGATTGTAATTCCTTAACTCTTGCAAAGTGATTGTCCCAAAGTATCGCGGCACTCTTGAGGAATCGGTAAGTTTCATCGGAAGTGTCCTTCATTCCACTATAAATAGATAACTACTTTCTAATCATTCCCATATTGATTTCAATTTAAGAGCCACCGGTAGACAGCTGGTTCACCCTATTGGGCATCGTCAGTACCGGGCAGGCGGTCCTCTATTGAAGACAAAATTTGAAAAACCAGAGAAGTACTTGATAAAAATAAGTGCGCAAACGCAAGTTCGTTTACGCAGCAAGTGCGTTTATTTCATTGTAATTTCAGTTTTGCTTAATATAATTGTTTTTTTTTTCCAGCTAATCTTTTTAATTCTTTAACTTTTTTAATTTTTCACAGATTCTTTCAGGGATTTCAAATCAATTTATATCATATTAAACAATGGAAGTCCGAACTAATGAAATGCAATAATCTTTGTATCAATATCATTCATAATTTTCAAATGTCTCTTGAAAATTCGTAGCTACCCAAATTCTGTTCAGAAAATGAGTATCAAATTAACTGATGAAAATACTGTATCAAAAAGTGATAGATGATATTCAGGAGAAACATGATAAGCGATAATTTCTTTTTTTGAAGTAAGCCATGAAATACATGAACGTAAATGTCAAGTTCTTTGTCAAACACAAAATGAAACACTTGTTCAATTTGGAGAGCGATTTAAAGGGAAAAACATTAATTTTGTTAATGACGAAAAAGTGGATATGCTTTTTGTTTATTTGAGATGTTGGAGAAATCCTACCAATTTCTGGCAATGTATCAGGAATTGTATCCTGAACGACGACGACCTAATCATAGATATTTTCAATGTATTAAAAATAGTTTACGAAAGTATGGATTCTCTGAAAAACCCTTCAAAAAAAATGTACGGTTACTGAATGTGGTGGCAATAATGAAATCGGCGTTTTAGGTAAGTTCAAAAAAGATTCACAGGTACAGTGACATTAATGTAACCCTGATGGAGATTGTTCATAATTCGGCCATATCCAGTACGTCAGTATGGAAAATTTCAAATCCCTTTATCGAATCAGAAAAGTCCATCATTTGCGTTCGATGGACTTCAACAGGTGAACATTTTTTTGTAGATGGCTCATTAGAAAATTTCGTCAAAATAATAAAATTTGTGAAAAAAATTGTGGTGTGATGAAAGTAGATTTACCGATAACGGATGGTTCAACAGGAATATACATTATCACTGGCGACGAGAAACTGAATATTCGTATAGAGTTACCAATTTCCAAGAGAAATATGGTGTTAACGTTTGGCTTGGTGTTCTTGAAAATAAAATTATACACGCGTAATACATTTATTTCTGTCTTTCAAGGGTTGGAACGGTGTCACCTACTCTACTAACCATTTTAATTGAAAGGAGTCAATACAATAATTCATCTCAGAACAGGCAAACTCTAATTACATGTGTAGGTTCAGAACGCAATTTTTCAGAAAATGCTCATCAAAAAATAATAAGTCAGGGTACCTTTGGAAGCAGAATTGAACGCCAATCAAAATGATGTGCCATTTGACCCCCTTCTTATTTAAAATTCTAAGGATAACATTTACCCCTCCTATGGGGTTGAAGCACGAGGGTGGGAAGTTTTCAACTGTATCTGTATCTAGTACTTTACAATTAGTGGCGGCGCCAGAACTACGTTCAATGTAGGCAAGGTACATTTCGCGAGGTTCTCTGATGTTTCAAGACGAAGGGTTTATGAAATAGAAAAAACTTGAAATTAAACAATTTTTTATACATTAAAAAACAGTTACCGAAATTTTTACTCATTTACAATTCAGTAAACAACAAAATGAAAAATAAAAAATCCACTCAAAAGTAATGGAAAAACATCATGTCTAGGTGGCCGTATTGAAACCCAAATCAGTCACTGACACTGCGGCTACTCACTCACTTTACTTTTATTGAAGAAACAAAAATTTTATTTTTCTTTTTGCTGAACCAGATTCCCTATTTCCCCCTTTATCTCTATCTCTCTTAGTGCCAAAGCCTGACATGACTGATACATTATGAGTAATGCGCCAACTTTGTATCCGTAACCCGTAAAAAAGTTTCAATAACATTTGATGAAACTTGTTTCCTTCCTTAATATAATTAACTTATAAGAAGTGGACTAATTCGTTTCAATATTGATTGGATGAATATAATATGTAATAATAATACTTTGTATATTACCTACTTCAGTATTTCACTAGCGTAATGTTCAATATAATATAAATGTTTTTTAAAGAAAACTATAAAAATATGAATGTGAGTATAATAGATAACCAAATTTCTACTTAGCGTTTTAAAACTATGTAACACTATTATTTATTCTCACATCAAATTCTTTCAGAAATAATAATATAGGAACATGAAGCGAGACTGCGTCTGCATGCGATACTTGAGTGGGGATTCCCAGCGAAAGCAGCTTGACACCAAGTAATATTGCCAGATTAAATAAAAGCAAATTATAGGTAACGACAAAGATGGGATTTTTAAAATAAATCATTTTATAATATAACGTAGTTTATCAAAAAAAAAATATTTACGAATTTTTCATTCATATGCTTTCGTGCGCCGAAGACTGGAACTTCTTTGGGTTGAGGATTTTCTAATGAGAAAATCATGGGCTATACTTTTGGTGGGGGGGGACACACTGCCCCCGCCTTAAGCCGCCTCTGTTTACAACCCCATCAAATTGAATTATCATTTGTAGAAGTGGACTCTATGTCTAATTTATCGGCATGCCAGATTGTCAATCGAGTATATTCTGTACTGATTAGTTTGATTGCCCAGTGTTTTCTATTTCTATAAAATCTGACGATTCTTGGTCATCGTCTTTGAAAAAGTTATCAATATAACCATATAAAAATTCAAGGTAACGTCACAAAATTCGGACTTTCGCTAATCATGTTTTCTCCAAACACGAATTATTTAACGGCTCTGAATTACCTACTACTATATCACAATTTTACCTCTGAATTAAAGTACCGACCATTATTGTTTCACATTTAGAAAAACAATATATTTCTGTAGGTACTAAAAGCAAATACAGACAGATTTTGAAAAATATTTCATAAATTTCTGAATAATCATACAACAGTCGCATACAAACCGTCAATTTTTCGAAATCATTGTGGAACTGAATATTTATTTCATCGATAGCAGGAGTATAAATTTCACTCTGAAATTCTTCAATATCTTCTGGTTTTACAATACCAGTTTTGGTCATAGTTTCTTTCAGATCTTCCAGTTCGCCAAAAAACCTGTTGAATAGTATTATGATGATGGACTTGTAGAAATTGACGAGATTTTTTGCACTCTGATCTGGAAAATAAAGAATATTTCGAAAAAGTAGTTTTCTTATTGTTGAATGGTTTTTTATTAAGAACTTGGAATTCATTTTTCGATTTTAAATGAACACTATCTCTAAGATTATCCACAGGTAAAAATACAGATCTATTGCGTATTGAATTCAGTGATGAATTCTAATTTAAGAAATATATATTCATGATATTAGTGATATATATTTACAGTGGCGGATTAAGCATTTTGCCGCCCTAAGCCCCGTCTTATACGCCGCCCTTTTTGAACAACAAAATTCTATATATTTTGATTCACAATTGTTATTAAATAAAGGTTTTATTTTATTCAAATATAATTAATAAATAATACAGAACAAAAATTATTCACATAATGAATAATGATAATAAACATTTTTCTCAAATAATAATGTATTGCTCAATTTGTAAATCTCTTTTTTCTGGCATTTGTCCGAGCACAAGCATCAACTATGTCATCGTAGTCAATTTCTTGAACTAGTTGAGCTTCAATAGATAGTAATGCCAACACATTGAGTCTATCTTGGCCCATACTTGCGCTCGTAAATAAGATTTAACCCTTTTTAAGGTGGAAAAAGATCGTTCTCCGGAACAATTGGTAGCAGGAATACTCAATAAAATACGTAGAGCAATGTCGACATTCGGATAAACATCTCGAAGATTTCGAAAATGCAATACATTGTATATTTCTCGTGCAGAGCGTTAATCTTCCGTATTTTCTAGAGAATCTTTGAGCTGACATCATAAATGAATACATTCATTTCCTAATGTCTGTTCCAAATCATTAGGATACTTTTTAACTAATTTATTCCCAAGGTTTTTCAATTCAGTTGTATCTATGTCAGATAAATTATCAAAAAAATTAAAAACTCGCGTAAAGTTTCTGATAAGCACTTTGACGTCCGGCCAACTGTACGCTTAATGTATCTAATATTCGATAATACACATTGGTGCGAAAATTTTCGTGACCAGATAAAGGTACTGTTTCATTCACCCGTGACTTATCTGCCTGAATTTTCATAACGTATCATAACGATAATAAACTTGAACTCCAGACAGTGCTTTTGTTTTTTCTTCATATTCAGAGTATTGTTTGTCCCTCATATCTTGAAGAAATAACGCCAAAGAACCATAAATTTGTACTACAGATGATAAATCTGCATTAGATTCCTGAAGCTTCTTACTAGCATCATTAAAACGATCTAAAATAACATTCCAAACTATAACCAAAATTGCCGTTTCTAGATGCTGTAATTTTCGCTGCAGTCCTGTAGCTTCAGATTGCGTAGTCGGTTTTTCATCACGATTTTGTGCAATAAAGTTCAGTGCATTAATTATTCCAGGCCACTCTTTTTGTAACGCATAACATGCATCATGTCGAGTTTGAGAAAGACTCTTAAGTCTTAAACTTTTATGTTGCACTAAGATTTCCCAACGATGTGTTGATACCGTAAAAAATTATAAAGTTCTTGCAAAGTAGAAAAAAAGTCAACTGCTTCAGTGACGGATTCAGCTGCACAAGTTCCTACTAAATTTAAAGAATGGGCAGAACAAGGAACATATTCTGCTAATGGATTAATCGTTTTAATTCTTGACTGCACTCCTGAATATAAACCTGACATATTGCTTGCGTTATCGTAAGATTGACCACGATAGTTTTTTATATCCAAACCATTATTTTCAAGCGATTTCAATAGAATTAATTTTAATAGAATATCCTCTAAATGGCAATCCTTTTATTGCAAGGTTTTTAACAATCGCAATAACTCGATAAAAGATTTTTTCCAGTACAAAATTTCTTCGAATTGTTTTATTAGACGTTCATCAACACACCCTTGAACGACTGCTCGAGCTTTCAAATTCCTAACGTTAGTTTTGTGAAAATCAGAATTTTCATGGGCTTCAATTTGCACTTTTGAATTTTTTCAATCGCGAAAACCTTCTCCAGTGAAAGCGTTCATTTCACCACTTTTACCAAATAGTAAACATTGAACACAAAATACAGATCCTTTTGTTTGGGAATAAATTAACCATTCACGGCGTTGAATTTCTCCGTTTTTCAGTACGTTCAAATAAAATTTTAGTGCAAAACCTCGTTTTACCCTCATGAACATTTCTAAAATTTTTAAAATCCGTAGCTTCATTTTGTGGCACAGTGTTACGTGTTATGAAATCTCGTGTTTCTTCATTTAAATTCCATAGAAAAGTATCACTACTTAATTGCACCGTTAAATTTTTTTCGATAACTACTCATTGTTGATAGAAAAATTTATTCAGGACCTCAACAACTTATAAAAAAAAATGTCTCGCTTGCGTTTACCCAGTGTACTTTTCTTGGTTTTTCACATTTTGTCTTCAATCGAGGACCGCCTGCAGCACCTCCTGATAGCAGTCAAGCTACTGGGAAATAATTCCATGAAAATCAAAAGATAAATAAATAAGTACCATTCTGATCATTCCCATATTGATTTCAATCTAAGAGCCACCGGTAGACAGCTGTTTCAGCCTATTGGGCAACGTCAGTACCGGTCAGGCGGTCCTCGAACTTGGAATATGTTTTTTACAAATTCAATTTTTATGACTACAGAGTTTCCGAAGAAGAGCTAATGAAGTCACGAAAACTTCAACGGAAAAAGGTTTTTATTTTTGTCTTTGACTACAATACCTCCTCCAAAACTAATCAAAATAATTACCTAATGATGCTAATGTTTTTCGTACATCGTTAAGCCATCTTTCCACCTCTTCATGGCTGATTGGAATATCATTTTCACTATTCATATACCATTGCATTTCGGTATGCAACGATTTTATTTTCATTATTTCTTTCGTCAAATCTGTAGATATGTAGGCATTTGCATCTTGTTTCAGAGTACTCTGGATTCTCCTGAATATAAAAATTACTCTTTATTATTTGTTTACTACTTCAGTTACCTACCATTGATGACATCGAACAAAACCTTTCTTAAGAAGCGAGCTAAGATGGTGACACGTCAAAATAAAAAAAACAGCGAAAGAATGAAGTTCCGGAAAAACATCTACCTATATTATTCGAGTTATGGGTGGTTGAAAAAATGAAAATATAGCTAGCTGCTACGTATTTTTTAAAATTCTGCAAATTCTTGAGTTGAAACTGAAATTCATAAATATAATTGAAATAGTATAGTAGTATATTTCCTATTGAGAAAGGAAACGAAAGATTATTGTCTACTATTCTTTCATAGCCCATGTACTCGTGCAGGTCTATGCAATTCATTTCATTATTTTTGAGAAAAACTAAATGTCAAAAAACTCACACCACACTTTTTTTGGCAAGAATTTTCAGAAGACTTTTTAATTTTTCTTTAAATTCCAACAATTCTTCTGACCATGTCTTCATATCGTTCTTCACTTGAAGTTTCAATTGTTTTTGTAGTTCAGCGTAACTTTGATAATTACTGAGTGTAATTTGGTTAATATTCTGAAACATCGCATTT
>NW_019293173.1:0-10023 GCF_000500325.1 Leptinotarsa decemlineata
CATTATGTCGATAAAAAGAAACCTAGTTTATGTGTCTTTGTGGACCTAGCTAAGGCTTTCGACACGGTGAGCCTTAAGCAACACCTGGAAGCATTGAAAGGGATTGGATTCAGCGGAATTCCATATGAATTAATGAAAAACTATTTATCGTCAAGACATCAATGCGTGAGAATAAATATCCAGTATATTGAATCGAAAGAAGTTGACTATGGTGTGCTTCAAGGAACAATTCTGGGTCCAATCCTTCTCAACATTTACTTCAACGACTTATACAGTGTCACCATTAAAATGCGCACCATATGGGGAACTTTTTTTTCGAAAAGTTTCAATGAAGTTTAACGTCGGCACTTGTTTGTGGTTTAAATTTAACTTAAAATGATGCGGCCAACTGCGACCCACTGACGTTCAGTGTTTGTCAAATTCAACTTTTTTTTGAAAAAAATGAAAAAGTGCATTTCTGGATCGAATTTAACAAAAATTTACTTGAAAAAGTTGTGTCTACGGCAATTTTATATCCATATGCCAAATTTTATGCAACTAGGATGAAGTTAACGTTTTGCTTATTTTTGACAGATATCCCCTTTATTTTAAAAAACAAGTTCGGTTAATTGTCATCAATTCATGTATACATAACAAACTCATCATGGAGTTTAACTTTTCTGATACATTTTTACTCATACGGACACTTTTAGAGATAAATTGAAACTTTGCACCAGTCATGTTAAAATTTTTATAGCACATTTTTAATTTCTCTCTAAAAATGTCCGTATAAGTAAAAATGTATCAGAAAAGTTAAACTCCATGATGAGTTTGTTATGTATACATGAATTGATGACAATCAACCGAACTTGTTTTTTATAAAATAAAGGGGATATCTGTCAAAAATAAGCAGAACATTAACTTTATCCTAGTTGCATAAAATTTGGCAAATGGATATAAAATTGCTGTAGACACAACTTTTTCAAGTAACTTTCTGTTAAATTCGATCTAGAAATGCACTTTTTCAATTTTTTTCGAAAAAAAATTGAATTTGACAAACACTGAACGTCAGTAGGTCGCAGTTGGCCTCATCATTTTAAGTTAAATTTAAAGCACAAACAAGTGCCGGAGTTAAACTTCTTTGAAACCTTTCGAAAAAAAAGTTTCCCATATGGTGCACACTTGAATGGTGACACTGTAGATTCTTCATTTTGATTTTCGGGACCTGGATGAACTTCACATTCATTTGACCGCAATTCATATTCAATTAGTTAGTTCCCATTCATTTGTGTATGTTCCATGTTTTCAATAGACATATTTTCTACATCTGTTTCGGCTATCTGTTTAGCATGATGTCCAGACTTGATATAATTTGCTAATGCTTTGCTTACAAAATATATACCAGATTTTTTCAGATTGTACCTATTTCTATCGATATTTGAAATTCTAATGTGATTAATGCATTCAAATACATTCATAGACATTGAGTCCATGTAGTGAATTTTCTTACACAAAGTCAAATTTTTTCTGTATATTCTACTATTTCTCCGCTCATCAAAACAATAAGGCTCTGTCATGATTATGATGTTTGTATACTTAACACCATTATGTTTGAGTTAGGTAACAGTGCAAAAGAAAAGTTTGTATGAGTCGTGAACTAAATTATCAAACTTTTGAAAAAACTTAAATCTCGTGTACTGAAAAGTGGCACTTTCCGACATATGTCTTTTTTCTTCCGGACCAACAATATGGTAACTCAGGCGTGTTATTTTTTTAATGAGTGAATTGAAAAACTAAATTCACTGTCCTGTCAAACCGTGTATTCCACTTCGAAGCACGACATGATCTCTCAATTTTCCACTCACAAACCAATTCCACTGATACAAAATGAAACGAAAGTGGAGGGGAGGCGCCCAAGCTTGAATTTTCTGTGCTTCCAAACCAAACTGCAGTAGTCGTCGCTGCTTTCACTTGATAGCGTCCCTTCGCGACGTCTCTTTTTCAACGTCATGACAGAAATATGCCGAAATTGCCGGAAGATGTTGAAATGTGTCCGGTTGTATTCAGTGGTTGAGTGAAGTGGGATAGATTTATGAGCAGTTGAATTGAAAACTCGTTGATACTCTCTTTGACAATGGAATTCGTAGATTTATTTTATGAAAACGTCTCAAGTTTCAGGTAAGCATTGAAAATTTGTTGACATTTGTTTGCTTCATCGACAGAGAACGTACCAAGGGATATACGCTATGAAGGGATATTCAAATAGCGTGCAATTGCATGAAAACGGTGTTAAAATGGAGGTTAAATTCAAAGAAATAATCAATATCGCTTTTACTGCACGATATGGATTCGTGTTTGGTAAACAGAGGTAGGTATACATAATCAGTTTCGGCAAATGCTTAGTTTATATTACTTCTGTTTCATTTCAAGAATACCGTTTAGTCAGAAAATTTATATTTATAACTGATTACTAGTGAACTTTCCACAGTTGGAAATGATATAAAATTAGCCAAGCATTTTGTCATTATATTTTGGTATCAATCATCAGCACACATAGAAGCTTGTATTGAATCAACTTTCACAATTAGGCTTGAAGAAATGTTATATTCATTCATACTTAAATTGATTGATATTTTCATTGGTATACCTCCTCGTATTCGTTTTTCAGTTATCAGTATGAGAATATAATTTCTGGACTATCGAATATACAGATACAAAAATCCTTTTTTCTGTCCCAAGATAACTCATTCATTTGAATTCAGCCCTCATTCTGAACCCAACTAACCTAATTCTTGTACCTCGAACTATAAACAACATCTCTTGGGTCAATGTTTTCTTGAGCAAATCAGCGTGGAGCAAATTTTGTGTAGGTTCAACTTCCATTTCTGACTACAAATGAATAACTATATGCGAAACAATTTTCCAACACTCCTTAATTTCGTTAGATTTTCCAACTCATAAAAATTATTCAATCAATAGTTTTCCATAGTTTGATATGTAACTAGGTTATTCTTCAATGAAAAATACTTTTATTAAAACAACGATAAAAATTAAATAAAAACAACAATGAAAATGAATTGGCGCTCCGGGGCCACTTCATTGATTCCAGTAGCGCATTTGCTTTTTCAGCTGCAGAAAAACCCGGAAAAACCTGCAGCACCACATCCTCTGAAGATCTTGATTTACCAATGTCCTCTCTCTTATAAAACAAAATGTAGAGTGTCTCCAGAGGCTCCAATAAATTCAATGCATCGCCAGAACACTTCGTGACACGACTATCGTCAAACTTAAACCAGTCCGTTTCGTCTTTGACCAAGGCGTAATAATGATCAAATTCAACGCCAGAACCACAGTGAACAATGACTGTATGAATATTATAATAGTGGTCTGCTACGTTGAAATGTTCATCTATTTCAAACCTTCCAAAAAGTTTCTTGCTTCCGTTAGAGGTTGAGTCTTGTTTGAAAATCATCAGTGTTATTATTAGATTGACTGGTGCCTCACCTATACTTGTTTCCTTATAACAGTCAGTTAGTTTGGCGCATGTTTGACAATACAGTCGATCATCACCTGTTAAAAATTCCATTTTCAGATGATTTAACAATAAGCTTTGCACGGACTGGTTATTAGTCGTATTAGGAAAAGCTAGATGAAGTTCCAGAAATTCACATAAGTTTTCGGTACTTCTTGAACATTTACCACAAAGTAAACAAATGAGGATTTTTCCAGCAAAATATTTACAAACACAAGACGAGATGGGCTATACGGAATCATTCAGTCCAGAGCGGTCAGGAGTATTGCTTTTGCTATTGTTCTGCTCACGAAGAGTATTCAACAACAACCCCAAGAATTCGGGACAATCCTCTTGTTGTCCTAACGAGTATCTAGTGGACTTCAAAGATTCCAGAAAATCGTTTGGAGATTCTTACGAAACTGCAGCTGCATGAACAGGTGTTCGAGTTTGATGAATACGTAGGAAACATTATCGTTCTCGTTCGTCATTAAAACTTCGTTCTTGAAATTCTTCGTCATGAACAACACTTGTAAACTGCTATTCATGTAGCAAGTGTTTCCTAAATTATCCAATCCAATTTTCTTCTCTAGATTCTCAGGACAACTATCTAATGATTCGTAAGGAAGAACATGTTCCATAGAATCTCCATAAGAACCATTTCTCAAGCTGCGATCGATCCTTCCAAGTGAAGAAGGGTTTCGTGGAGGGATCGATTCGGCTCTTGCTTCATGAAGCTCTTACACTAAAAGGGAACCAGTTCTACGAGGACTGCAACTTATATTTGGGGAGCAAGAATGACTTGAGTCCACTGACCGCACTGAAAAAGAAAAAGGTGGATCAATCACTTGTGAATTAACCTTGATAGGTGACTGATGAATATCTACATATCTCGGCTTGTTCGAAGAGGTTTCAGTTCCTTACTGAAATTAGGGCAATGTATGATCTCATCAAAATTATGTGAAGGAGGAATAGTTCCAAGTACTGAAGCAGCATTGCCACGTTGAATAGCAATACTAATTCTTTCTATCAAAAAAGAGGTAGAACACGGTGATCTTTCGTTGCTTGGCCTATTCTCCTTCCAAGTTCATGAACGAATAAAAGAGACTCCGGGCCATAAACACCAAAAGTTTCAACCGCTACTGGATGAAACATAGAGTTGTTTCCAAGATTTTGTTTTTTTTTCTTTTCAATTTCTCGCCAGACAACGCTGCAGTTCCAGCAGACTTGGAACTTTTGGCTAGATGGGAAGCCGCGACCGTGTCAACGCAAGTAAAGTCCCATACCACAGGTTTACCGTATTTCCATGGTATGAGAGACATACCATCTGGTTGTTTACCATCATCTCGACTGATACTTAAGGGTTCCAGAATTGCAGGAACATCCGCTAACAACATAGCTCGTTTCAATATGTCGTTCACTTGGTGATGTCGAGATGTACGCCCTGCACTTCTCCTGCAACTCAAACGGTGTGTACCATTCTCATCAACTATACTACCGCAAACACAAGTATGAGAAACACAAATAGATGAACCCATCCTAAGTCCTACTGCTATTCTGAAAGATTCATCGTCCAATAGTGTTCCAAGAGATGCAACAGGTAAAGCATTCAGCCAAGCACCCGATTCCTTGATCATTGCTGCTTTCAGACGAGCCTTATCGTATACACTTGTAGATTTCAGTTTTAATGTTCAGAAGAGGTCGGTCCCATTCACTTTGTATTTTCTTTTTATCTGTAGGAGGAACAATATTAGTTGCGGCATGCCAAAGTGATTCACCTTCAGAATAAAAAAAGTCTTTGATATTAATAAATATGCAAGAAAGGATGGAATCGATAAGATCGAAAACACTATGGACTGATGACAGAAAAGCTGATAAAGCTAAGGAAGAAGCCGAACGTAGCCCTAATCCGCAAAGGTTTACAGGAAGAGTTGCTTGGAGCCATGAATCATTATTGAAATGATTGTTTTTAACATATTCCGTCGTGTTGCGGAGTAAATTATCAAATTCGTCAAGCTCTAACTGACTTGACCAAGTGGGGGAACATCTGAGGGCGTATATGAGTTTTGGAATCGCCAAACAATTTTTCAAAAGAAAAAATGCAACGTGTTGTTGTTGATATGTATATCCAAAACAAATTCTCTTTCACGATTTGTGATGAACTGGATGTGAACAGTGTGTGAAAGTCCAATGGAATACATTCATTTTGTACATATTTAGAAATAATCTCGAAACACGTCAAATGTAAATTATGATTTGACATTCTTCAACGTAAAAATGCCACCCCTACCTTCAAACCCCATTGAATGACAGGTACAACTCCCAATTTTTTCGAATGGGAAGTATAGGTTTGTGATATATTTCACTAGTTCGGAGTTCATTATCTAATATATAAAATGATTTGAAATCCCTGAAACAACTAAAAATGAAGAATTTAAAATAAAAAGCTGTAAATGATAATTATATTGAGCAAAAAACCTTGAAATGAAATGATAGTAAAATAAAATACAAGTAAAAATGAAATAATTGAACAAAAAACGAAAATAAAGAAATAAAAAAATGAGAATAAAGATAAAAATAAAAAGTTAAGAGATTTCAAGCCAAGTTAGTTCACGACGTTTGGATTGTTAGTATCCACAATCGTTTTCGAGTGATGACTGGACTGATTCTTCCGAGAGATGACTATTTATGGGTCGTTCGAGTACTTTCACTTATCCCCGCTTTCCATTTTTTCCGTTAGCCATTTTTCGCTTGATGATGTGTTTCAATATGTTGCATATGTCTACGCTGGCTTGGCTAAATACGTTGTTGAACAACATGTATGCGGCTTCCTTGAATTTTCTCCTAAACCAATGTTCCTCTTTGTGCAAGATCTCAGCTTGGGACCACTCGATGTTGTGTTGATGATATATATATAGAAGGGGCACGCCAGTTCCTCGCCACGTGGTTCCCCGTGTTAATCCTCGAAAATACGCAATGATGTTGACTCCAACATATAATTTCGCGAAGAACACTGCAAATACACATGTTTATTTGATTCCAATCGTGCTGATTATTGTAATAGGAGTGCCCAAGACCAGGCTTGGCAGAAAATTGTTGATAAAATATACCAAATCCATCATATCATCATTTTCATCACTGCTTGATAAAGCCGTGTTGTAGTCTACAAAACCAACCTTTCTCGCCACTGTCTCATAAAAACTAATATTTTAATTTCAATTTCTATTTGATTAATGGCCGAACAGATTACGAAACGCCTACTACATATAGAACTCTGATCAAGAGGCTGGGTTTGTATTGCTTTGTAGAGTTACAAGTTCTCTTGAAGGTTAATGAGTTTCTGCAGTGAAATATTATCATAAAGTTCAATTTCGTTGTAGGTTATAAATGTTCAGTTTGAGCGTGGTTTAATTCATCTTGCTATCTACCCCGGGTTTGAGTTTGTTAAATGAAAATTTGTCCAACACTCTACTTTCGTTGAGTTATATTCATAACTTTGTGTATCTTTGCACCATAATATACAGGGTCCTGCAACAGTGGCGCGGTGTTCCATATCTATATTTAGGAAACAGATAAATTTCTATAATATCACCTTATTACTCGAGCCCGACAAAATAAAAATATTGGGAGTCACACAGGGTGTTCAATTTTTTCTGGGCGGATCCCAACTGTGTTTTTTCAAATAGCAACCTTTATTTTTTATCGTTTTTTCGATTTCTACATAGAAAATGAAAGACACTTTATGTATATCTTCACTTCGAAAATATTGATGATTTTTGAGATATCTAGCATGACAGGTTTTTTTTCCAATATTCGTCACACAGAATATTTGAAATTATAAAGTTGTAGCAAGTCCAATTGGATTTTTTTCGGTCAAATATTCTACAGTGGTAACTCTCTCTGAAACGATGTATCTGAAGTCGACCTGTGATATACAGGGTATGAAAAACCGCTTGCCACATATTGTAAAAAAATTTGCAGAATCTTTCTCATTTTAAATAGAACACCCTGTATATTATTGATCCATAAGGAGCATCAACAAAACCTCTACAAATTTCATTGAGTATTCCCTATGGCTAGGTTCAATAGTTTTTTTTAAAAAAAGCATTTTTTTCGAAAAATGGTCGTTCTTCCTATTTCTACGCCATAAACTTGAAAGACTTTTTTCAAAGCGAAATCCATTTGACGACTGATAAGAATGTACGAAAGATATATTGTTTCAATTTTGTACATTATAGCGTGTCCTATAGTTTTTCTTTTTTTTTTTCTAAAAATGACAACTCTCTATTGTATCGCCATAATATCAATGATTTTTTTACTGTGAAATCCATATGTGACGGCTGTGATCGAGATATATATTATGTTTATAACACATTCATTCTCTAAATAGAACACCGTGCAATTTCTTCATTTGATGCATAGTTTTTGTCCAAGCCTTTCCTTAAAATATCGCCCCTTGCCTAAAATTACCTGTTGCTAGATAAACAAGTTTTGAATTACACCGCAAAATGTACGTTCTTGAATAATTACAATAATTTTAATGATTTCGAAATTTGTGCCATATTTTTTGTATCAATTATTCTAAACATGAACGCATAACCTTGCCCCAAAAACTTTGGTGGTTTATATTTCAACAATAAAGTGCCGCCAGATGAAAAAAAAATTATATTTTTAATGAAAATAACGGAATTACATACAGGTTTTCACGCAAATTAACTAAAACTAATGGCGTAGTGATTTTTTCAATAAAAAAATCGCTAATAAAAAATCCCGATTTTCGACTAAGAAAAAATATCGTAGTATGTCCTGAAACTTTAATAAACATTTCAAATTTTGTCCCAAGGTAGAACTTTCAGTACTTGACATTTAAAAATAATTATTAAAATCGATTTACAACTTCAAATTTTAGGGGGGGGTGTTTCCATTAAAAATGGGTCACACTATATATTTCAAACCAACAAAATTTCATAAACAAAACACCCATATAATTAGAAATTCTTTTTCTCTCTGAACAACCGTAGGTAATGAAGCAAAACAATGAAACCCGAGAGAATGTAAAAGGAAGTGTTCTCTGTAGATAATTAGCGCTTTCTGAGACAAGATACTTTCTGCTACTTGGTTCAATATCGTCATACGACGTTGATATACAAATGTTCCCTATTGTTATATGAAATGCTTCCCCACGTCAAATGCGGGGACTGCTACAAACAATTTCGTGATACATTGTGAAAACAACTGTAAAAAAAAATCACAGTAGAATTCAAATACTTTTACAATTTTCATTAAGAATAATTTTCAAATATTTTCTCAGTGACATAAATTGTACGATGCGTAGAAAAGTGATTCTGAGGTAACTCTTACATGGTGCTTCTCAAAACTAATGTATTAATTCTATGGAATTGTTGATAACAATATTATGAAAAAAATATCAATTTCAGTTTTTATATTTTCATTCGTACATGTAATTTTTAAACCTCAACTTCTTCACACATAGGGGTGGAAACTCGTCTGATACATTTTTTTTACTGAAAACAATGGTGAATATTTGCCAAAATCTGTTAGCGAATAACGGAAGTTTTATCAAAATGTATTTTTATGAAAATGCCAATAATTTTAAATCAGCTATACTGTAGCTTGTTCCTTACTCATTTCTATCACAGTGGAATGATTTTAGCATGTTAATTTTCTTCATGAAAAAAGTACAAAACTTGCTGGAAAAGGAAAACATCAATTGAATTTCGAATAAACTATCAACAAAGATGTGTAGATCGTGCATAGAAGTTCATCTCAGAGAAAAACTAAAAGAAAATGCTCTGTCGAAACGACTACTTTCATATGAATAACTACTTTCAAATTGCACAAAAGAAAAAGTACTTTCACAACAACTATTTTCATTAAAACGAAAAACATTTTTGTCATTCATGAAGAAAAGAGAATTGAAACTATCTAAGGTTTTTTACCACTTTTATTTGTAACTAATGTTACAGCAGTTTCGTCCTTCAAGGACATTTTCAAATGAATATTGTATTCGTTGACTATAATTCCGCCTGGAACTGAAGCAAGCGCTCGAAAGTAAACACTTGGGGAATTTCAGATTTGCAAAACGTGAAACTAGGGAGTCGTAAGAATACGGTGTAATCAATATGCAACGTTCAATTCAAACTCACTTTGGAATGAATTAAATATTTCTGATCCTCTCTCAGAAGTGTGTCAGAGGGGAAATCGTTTCGGAATTGGGAAATATTTCAGAGCAAATGGTGAATTCCCTGGTTACAATAACTTTTCAAAACTTCATGAGGGTGTTTCGATGAGATTCATTGCTTGAGGTCAACAAGCATGTAATAGTTTTAATCTACAGGCTGATTCACGGTGGATGGCACATTAGACGTTTCTGGTGAACCAGAC
This sequence comes from Leptinotarsa decemlineata, assembly GCF_000500325.1. Lineage (NCBI taxonomy): Eukaryota > Metazoa > Arthropoda > Insecta > Coleoptera > Chrysomelidae > Leptinotarsa > Leptinotarsa decemlineata. Next base: position 9,896 of record NW_019293173.1, read on the forward strand.
AACGAATCACTTTGAAAATTTAATGGAGGGCATATTCGGACATTCTCTAGCCAACTAAAATATTTTCGACAATGCGGTGTTGCCGCTTCTATTAGAAAGCAGTAGCAACTTTGATTTTTCAAATGGAA
>NW_019293173.1:24240-49267 GCF_000500325.1 Leptinotarsa decemlineata
CTTAACTGTAAAACGTACAATTCACGCTGTATAATTCACAAACCAATGATACGCTCATGGCTGCAAGTACATTAGTGAGGACTGCAACGATGAGATGGAAGTTACGGTAAAGTGACAAAGACAGAAATATCGTTGCGTACAGCGTTGCCACTAGTTGTAATAAATATCTAACACTATACAGAAAATAATGAATTTTAACTGATCAATAATCAGGAAATGTATAAGTATTACTCATTACAAGCTCATTACTGATTTTTGTCATAAATAATACCTTTTAATCGTACTAGTATTGTGTATTATCTATAACTTGCCACAACCTACAACTCTATTGCTTACTATATTTTGATTCTGCTATAAACTGGTAACGTTAAATTCAGATATGACAACGCGCTTTACTCTCAATCATTATTGGTTTTACTATACAACTTTATTTTTGACCACACTTAATATTTTTATGAGTAGTAATACGATTATATTCGGACAAATAAGAAAGAAGAAAAAAAGAATGGATCACTGCAGGTTTAGTTAAATCAATCACTGAAAGAGACAGGCTGTATAAACGGTTAAAAAAAAATGAAGAATATATTATGGCGAAACAGAACTTTATCGACTACCGTAATCACTTAGCAAAACTCATTACTAAGACAAAATTAAAGTATCATAAAAAACCATAAAAGATGGAAAACCATAAAAGATATGACTAATTCTAATAATAAAGAAGTACAAATTAATCGTGTGAAACTCAATGACGGTCAGAAGCTGAGGACAAACTGAAAATTGCAGAAACTTTCAACGATTTCAACGATACATATCGATACAAAATATTGATGAAAATATTTAAAACGTTTATCAAAATTAGAAAATCGAGAAGTTAACCTTTGCATGTATTGAAATTGAGGACAGCACAATTTGATATTATCCCCAATAATAGCGTGTGATGAGAATACATTATTCATTATAATTGTGTCATCCGATATTCATCTATCTAGCCAAAACGGAGCTCCAATTACTTCATTATTGCTGATCACGAATATTCATGAATATCGAAAACGTACAATATAGAGGTTCTTTATCTTATAAGAGCCAATGAGGTGATAGTGAGTAACAGGGCCGGATTGGGAAGTCTGGAGGACCTGGAGCAACGAAGGAGTAAAGGCCCCTATACATTGATTATTTTCCAAATCAGCAGCAAAAATTATTTCAACAAAGAATGTAGTAATTTGTTGAAGTCACATACAATTTATTAATAACTAAATTATCGCGTTAACGAATATGACATTACACAACTACGTCATCATAAACAAGCAAGTTCTGGAGCGTCCTGACACACTCACAGATCTAGCTGTTACTTTTGATTCATCTCTCTCTTTCAGTAAACATATTGACACTACTCTGACAGCTGCTTATCGCATGTTGGAGTCTCAGTTAGAAATACTATATAAAGACTGCGAAGAAACTTCAACATTCAAACAAATCATCTTCTTTAGTTCACTTTTGTTAGATGTAGGCTGGAATATGCATCTGTTGTGTGGAGTCCTAGTGTCTGTCTTCTAAATGGAANCTCTCAAACACAGCGTTGATCTAATACAGAATATAACAAAAGAATAGTTTTTACTTCTCAACTCGTAAGTGAATACCGACGGCTTCCTTTCATGAATCCCTCTGCAAAAAAAATGGGCTAATGATATTCACAATTATTCAAACGAGCATGATCAGCCAGAGCAAACACCTTTTCAAGACCATCTGCATAATTCGCCAAAGCCAGAAAAGCTTGCGATGTTATCAGATAAATGAATTATTGAAACTACCCGCCTCAATAATTAAACGGAAATGGTCACCCAGACTTCCTATGTGATTATATAACCCAACAAAGGAATAAAACCTGCTGTAATCAATGCCTTGCGGCTCCAGGCTGTTTTCATTTTTTAACGAAGAGCGAGTACGAAGTTTTCGATGCAGGTCAAGACGTTATGAAACATTTGAAGAAACCAATTTTCAAGATCCATCTAACCTAAATTTCAGTCACTATCCATGAAAACACATTGGATTGAAAATTGAAAGAGTTTTATAATAATTCCATGAGCTAGTGAAATAACATGAATGTGTTTATTCAATTGATCTAGTAAATATCGTTTCCCAACTGCAAGAACAACGTAACAATTTGAATAATTATTATTATTATTTAAGTGAATACTAGTGAATAATATACTCTAATAATTTTCAATTGAAGGTAACTCATATACAAATTAAACTGAAAGCTAACGGCAACAATGTTAAACGTTAGAACTAAATACTTTCCGGGGTCATTTTTATTGTATATGCATCGCCATTGTAAATAATTAAAAAGTAAGATGATTCCATAAAATTTGCCCCCCGTAACAAGATAGCAATTCGTGTGTATAAGATGCTTGTAAACAACTTATAACATGAATTCAAGCATGTTTTCGGTCTGTAACTCTTAGGAATCAACAAATCTCCGCTTTTGGGGATGAGAACGGTCCGCCCCTCGACAAAGCAATCCGGAATCGGCTGATCTCCGTCCAGCCATGAGTTGAAAACACTGGCCAGATGGAGGTGGGTACTTGGTAGTTTTTTCCACCAATAAGTGTTCAGCCCATCTGGGCCTGGAGCAGCAAAGTTCTTGGAACCAACAAGGGCCCTTCAAACGTCATCCGGGGTTATCGGGTTGCGCAGTTCATTGAGCTCAGGCTGTCGAAGCTCTCTGTTGAAAGCTTCGAACTGCGCTAGGGCTGGAGTGTCTAAGTTGAGTGGCTGCGGGTGTTCATAGATATCCTTCCAGTAGGATTCCACCTGCTCAGCAGTCGGCGGATTATCCACAGCACGTGGAGGCTCTAGGAATAAGCGAGGAATATCAAGGCAGTTTGGTGGTCAGCAGCACGCCTTGGTTTAGAGTGTGATGGATACGTCGTAGATTGGCGGCTATTCGCCACACTGCGGGCGTGAAAGGCCTATTGGCCGCCCTGTAGTCCATCACACATTGGATACGAGACGCGTGTTGTCTCGCCGACGTGATCTTAGCCTCCATCTTGTGTACACGCCGTTCAATCTTCCGAACCCCAAGGCCGGGATTTCGTCCTTCCGATTCGGAAAGCGATTAGACGACGTTATACACGGCGGTGTTGATTTGCCAGATGTCAGCCTCTTCTGTTAGAACACTATGAACCTCCGCATCCAAACGAGCCACTTCTTGTGGCTTCAGGAGCCTAATTCGGTGGAGCGCCCTGCGTGTTCTGATTGAATCCATTGGTGACATGATGCAAGTCTCTTCTTCAGCCGTGCCAACGGGTGGTAGAACTGCCACTTCTATCACATCGTTAGCAGGCTGGGGAGGAGCTATATAGCCCTGCCGCCAAAGATAGGATACGTAATCCCTAAGATTTTGGGCGGAAAAGGCGGCATGCTCCGGATGTTTCATACCACAGAGCATGCAATCTCGCCATTTGCCCTCTTCGCGCGGGCTCACTACTCTCGTAGCAATGCATAAAGCTATCTCTCAGCTCATGCGTCCACTCAAAGCGTCCGTTGTCGGTGCCAGGGTTGTCGTCGGTAGGCAAATCATCGTTATGAGCCCCACCACCTTGCCTCTGACCCCTCCGAACGGGTCGATTGTGGGGGCCTCTTCCTTGATTATTGGGAACCAAGTGTTGAGTCCACCGGGTGGTTAGCCCTGTGGACCCACGGCCGGCACCGGAGGGAGAATAGAGTTCTCCTTCCCGGGTGCGCCTGGGCTGCCGGTCCGGTTTTGCACCAGTTGCTCGGGTAAGTGGTGTCGCAACTCACCAAAGGCCAAGGGTGTTAGTGGCCATCCCTGNATACTTCGGTGAGCTGTCGCGAATGATAGAAAGCGTTGTCAAGAACTATTGCACTATTCACATCCAAATTTGGGATCAATGTTTTTTCAAACCATTCCTCAAAAATATTAGCTTCCATGTTCTAATGATAGTCAACATTGCAGTCTTCAAGTTTTTTCCACATAATTTCAAAGAATTCGGAACCCATCTTTTACATCCCCCGCAATGCACAATGATTAGTCGTGACCCTTTGTTTATAGGCATGTTAGGCGTACACATTCTCGAACCATCTGTCCACCCTTTCGTAACTGTGTCGTGAGTGTCATACCAAGTTTCGCCCAAATTGTTGTTCTTGTCTATATTTAGTAATTTGTTCCAAGTATTTGTTACGCAATTCCATTATTCTTCTGCTTTCCATAACTGCTTGTTTGTTTATTATTTTCAATCTTAATCCTAGTTTCTTTATCCAATTCTGTTTTGTCACAGCAGCTCACGTTATGGCCGGAAGTATTCAATTTCTTCCTTATAATTTCAATTGTAGGTATTTCATTGCTTTTGTAACATTCCTATATTGTTCAGTCCACGTGGACTAGTTGGCAGCGGCATCATTCCTTTGTATTGATTTTTTTGGCATTCGAGGGCACCGACACCTTCAACTATTCACAATACCGGTTACTTCGACTATAATAGTCGAAACTTAAACCCATTTTGAAACAAATCGTACTATAAAAATAGGTATCGAAAAATTGTAAGACCGCTATAATCGTTGTTTCGTTCTCAAAGGCAACTATATAATAATAATATTAATGTTTATTTTTCAACAATTTAGTGTTAAAACAGTTAAAAATAGAATAGAGAATAAACGTGATAAATCATTGAAGTTTCAAGCTTCAATCATACAATAATAGACATAAAGGAAGAAATGCATGTGCAAACATAATATAATGAAGTCCTTTTCAGTTATATTGGTCTAGTCTAGTCCGGATCAGTTTGATATACACGAGTATTTGATTTCGTCGTAATTCGGGTGAAGATGAGTGTATAGTCTTTTATATGGGTAATAATATTTGGCTAATATGGACCGTGGTCACAATTCAATACAAAAATTTCATGTCAATGATATCATTAAAAAGTTTCCTCTCTGTGGTCATTATCCACATTTTAACATGATGCTTGAATTTCTTGTAATTTTTCGTGGTCTTGAAACTGTCCGGTAATAAATTGTACTACTCAGGTTCGAGTGCTGTGTGGGTGTACAATGGGTTTCATTTTTATTCTATTTGTATTTTATTTTTATTTCATTTTATTTTTTATTTTATTTTTATTTTATTTCATTTCATTTCTATTTTATTTTTATTTTATTTCATTTTATTCCTAGACCTAATGTATGTAAAATTTGCATAAAGGATTTCGCGAATAAAGTGACAGGACTAAGAAATCCTAACGGATCATACAGACGTGCAATTTGACTTAAAATATTCCGTTTGGTGCATTTGCATTCTGTGGTATCGACTGTGAAACAAAATATGTCATCTNATTTTTTTTTATGGTCATCTTCTAGGCACTTTGAGGAGTGCCTAGAAGATGACCATAGATATCCTTCTAGATCCACCTCCTGTTCACATTTTTCTGGAGAGAGAGGTTAAATGGACTGCATATAGACATATGCACATTGCCAATTTCACATTTAATGCAGAGTGCAACAGACTTGTTTGACACTGTAAGTTACAGCATTCTAGAAATGACCTCTGACTTTATGCCTCCAACTGTCAACCACGAACTGCCTTATAAAGTACTATTCCTGAGTAGAGAGGACTGGATCCTCCGGGAGAAGGAAATATTAAGAGCAAATAGTTTTTTTTTGTATCAAGATGGAGTAGTAGAAAGCCAAAAACTTTCTTTCGTAAAAATTAATCACTCCTAAAAATATAACCCCTTCAATTCAAGCACACAGTTGTTGGTTCACAGATGGATCAAAAAGACCCTCCGGTTCTGGTGCAGGTGTTTTCAGTCGCAGACCCAAGACAGAGATATCAACCTGTCTAGGAACCTATGCGACTGTGTTTCAAGCGGAAATTTATGCTATTGAATTGTGTGCGGAGAGATTGGAAGAATCCAACCTCATACAAGTCAATACAAATATTCTCGAACAGTCAAGCGGCGTTAGAAGCTCTTGGCTCCTACCAAGCAACTTTTAAATTGGTAACAAATTGCCAAAAACGACTCTCCTCGATAGGAAGACTCAACAGATTGTCTCTGGTCTGGATTCCTGGCCGTACTGGCCTGAAAGGCAATGAGGCTGCTGACTCTCTTGCAAAGGAGGGTGCTGCAAGTAGCTTCATCGGACCAGAACCTGTTATTGGCATCACTTTAGGCTTTGCCAAACGAAGATTGAACACCTGGATGGCAAGAAGATTTATGGACTTCTTACAGAAACTCCCAAGATTGGCTCACTTCAAGGCGTTTATTCACCCTTCGAAGCTTGGTACATACCAAACACTTGTTGGACAACAGTAGGGATGAACTACGATATCTAACAGGCCTTCTTACAGGTCACTGTCATTTGAATCATCATATGCAGAGACTCGGACTATCGGAAGACAGTGTGAAGCTGGGTTTATTAGGTAGAGTGTGAATAGGTGTGAGCCACAATAAACTCCTGCGGTGGAGGGTCAAATAGACCCACTCAATAAATACAAAGGAAGAAACTCACCCACTCACTTTGGACCTAACCTAACCCAACCTAACCTAATTCAAAACAATAATAATTTTAAATTATATCCACCTATATGTTATTATAATTCCGGACTNCATTTTTAAGAAACGATTTTATCATTTGCACGTGTTGTTGAATGCTATATCCGTCCATGGCGATTTGGCAAAACGGTCTAAATAAATGACAACTAATTTGATAGATGTAGCTTTCACAAGATGGTCGTTATCAATTGTCAAAGGTGGAAGACCCTATACATGATAGATAATTGAAGTTATTCCTCCCAGGGAATATTATCACTACATCATGAAACAAGGTGTCTGTGGGTCTGTCTGAACGCGATGAACTCTAAAACTATCGTCCTTCAACCCGTGAGGACGAATACGTTATGGAATTATACAACTATTTGAATAAACAGGTATATGACACTGACATTCATATAATAGTAGGAGATATTAATATAAATATATTTTCGAAAAACGAGATAACCTCAGATTACCTCAATGTAATGGGTGAATTCAACTTCGTATCTACAATTCTAATTCGTATCTACACAAGAATTCAAGGTAATTCAAAATCGTGCATTGACCATATCTTTGTCAGACAAAAAAATGGATAGCCAAACGAAAGTTGTAACGCATATGTCTTCGAAACCCTTGTATCTGACCACCGTGCAAAAATTTTGAACTGGAATCATTCTGATAAAAATAATCACTTACCTTACAATAACAATAATCAAAATAATATATTTATGCAAAGAATAAACTTCAAAAATCTTAAGAGAGATTTGAAAAATCATGACTGGTCCAATCTCTATAATATCGAAAATGTTCAACAAGCTACAACTTTATTTTTGACCACACTTAATATTTTTATGAGTAGTAATACGATTATATTCAAACAAAAAAGAAAGAAAAAAAAAGATTGGATCACTGCAGGTTTAGTTAAATCAATCTCTGAAAGAGACAGGTTGTATAAACGGTTCAAAAAAAATAAAGAAGATATGGCGAAGCAGAACTTTATCGACTACCGTAATCACTTAGCAAAACTCATTACTAAGACAAAATTAGAGTATCATAAAAAACAAATTGAAATAAACAGAAATAACTCCAAGAACTTGTGGAAAACCATAAAAGATATGACTAATTCTAATAATAAAGAAGTAGTTAATCGTGTGAAACTTAATGACGGGTCAGAAACTGAGGACAAACTGAAAATTGCAGAAACTTTCAACGATACATATCGATAGAAAATATTGAAAATATTTAAAACGTTTATCAAAATTAGAAAATCGAGAAGTTAACCTTTGCATGTATTGAAATTGAGGACAGCACAATTTGATATTATCCCCAATAATAGCGTGTGATGAGAATACATTATTCATTATAATTGTGTCATCCGATATTCATCTATCTAGCCAAAACGGAGCTCCAATTACTTCATTATTGCTGATCACGAATATTCATGAATATCGAAAACGTACAATATAGAGGTTCTTTATCTTATAAGAGCCAATGAGGTGATAGTGAGTAACAGGGCCGGATTGGGAAGTCTGGAGGACCTGGNATTCCATTCCATTCCATTCCATTCCATTCCATTCCATTCCATTCTATTCTATTCTATTCTATATCAAAAATACGCGACGGACTGTGGCTGCTCATCCTTCTGAGGTTCAATACTCGTCAAAGTTCACTGGAGAACTGCGTTTATGTAGAATAAACTTCCTAAGAACGTTTTTCAGAATGGATTTGATCTCCAGCGATTCAAATCCAATGTGAATCGCACAGGCACCGCTCTTACAGCACCCTAAGGATTTTCCTGTAGTGTTTATGTTTCGTGCTTAAAAAAAGGGAGGGCTACTTTGAAGGGGACAAAATAGAAATTGATGAATAAATAAATATTTTTTGAGAAAACTGAAAATATTTCGTTGCGCTCTGAGTCTATCAACCTAACAAGTTTTTCATAAGTTATTATTCGTCTCAAAACCTGTGGAAATTAATACTACGTAGAAGATTGCTAGAAAGATTGAGGATCTGCCAGCTCTGAAATTGTATAACAGTATTATCATTTTTCCCATCTCACCACACCGACTACGAGCATTTGAAATCGAGCACGAGCCCGGATGGGATTTATAGTATGGAGTAGGACCATCATGGTTCGATACCGCAGCTTGACTTGGTGCACAGCCCAGACTACTACACCTGTACCTGTATATGAATGCATCAGGCAGGTGCGAATGCCGACTTCTTGTTGCCGCTTCGGAGAGGGCTGCATCGCCATGACTATAAAAATTCTCGCTTGCGGTCGTACATATCGATTCGTAACAGTTCCTGTCTTCTTGTTTTCATTTTGGATTAAGTGAATCGTATTGATTTATCGCGCACTGATTCACCATCACAATCAATTTGCCTCTTCGAATTAGGTACCTGGACAATTTTTTAGTTTTATAATCAGTAATAATACACACATCGGAAAAGTCTAGGGATATTTTTATAACATACTAAATATCATATCACTCGTATACCAGGAGCTATTAGGTTAAATTGATCGATGATGTTAGGGTCCTGTTTATCCAGAAAAATGAGTTCACATTTCTCGAAATTTAGTTCAAGTCCCAGGTNCGTGGAGGCCATACTTTGTACTGATTCCAATTTTTTTTGTATCATGATTTTTTTTCGGGGTGCCAAAGAAGAGCCATATTTTTTTTTAGTTTTGCTTATATGCGCACTCAGTATTTTTGACCATCTAATAAATTTTGTTGTAAGTTACATTCGTTTAATAATCACCCGTCAACTTTTTTTTCCCTAAAGCGATCTAAAAAAAAATTATTGATATTTTAAAAATATCCCTAGACTTTTCCGATGTGTGTACTTAGAATAAGTACTTCGTATAGTCGTGCTACATGTCAACAACTTGTTGCACAACAACAGTTTGAATAGTCTATCCGCGAAAAGGGAGGATTATTCTGTCAGTCAGTTTGGTACATATCAAAACGAACCATTGTACAAGATGGATTGCAAAGGTCGTAGGCTAACACACAGATGGCGCTACTAGTATTAAATTCATATGATTTTCAGTTAACCCTAACCTTTAAAGGACACGTGTACAAATTTCACAGCTTACGGAATATAAGTTTGTGTGATAGACCATTTTGAGTGAAGCAACTTTCATTCGTTTGAAGAAAATGAATAGAAATGCAACGAGTACAAACAATCAAACTAGACTAAAGCTTTCTAAAGCTATCTAAAGCTTTTGATTCGGTGGACAGGAACATACTTTGTAAACAATTATATAATATCGGTATAAGAGGATGTCTCCTAAGCTATATCAATTCCTACATGGAAAATAAGAAACTAATTGTAAAATGTAACGAATTCCAATCGGACATGCATGACGTAACTCTCGGTGTTCCACAAGGCTCTATTTTAGGCGCACTACTATTTTTAAAGGAATGTTAATGATTTACCAAATCATATTCAATATGGTGCCACCACTCTGTATGCTGACGATACCACTGTTACTGTGTCGGGTGATACTGAGGAGGAACTTTACCACAAAACTCAGGTGACGCTTGACGAAGTATATGCGTGGTGTCAAAGAAATGAACTTATTTCAAAACATGGGAAAACGGTTTTTATGAATTTTTATGTTAGGAGACCATTAACATCCGGCTGTAATTTTGTTTTATCTGAAACAAGTAAGTTCTTTGGCACCTTGGCAAGTTAACATGGGAACCACACATTGTCCACATCTGCAAGCAGCTTAATAAAGCTTATTTTGCCATTTTACAGCTTAAAGACACAATTGCCAAACAGGGTCTTTTTATTGTGTACTATGCTTTAGCTTATTCACATATTTCATTGAATAGTATATTAACCTGGGGACGATCGAGTCATTTACAGCGCGTCTTTGATAGCTGTAAAGAAATTTTTATATAAATAATAATATCACCTAGTACTTATACCTAGTATTTACATCTATTCCATTCCATTCNCACGGCATCAAACGTGGCCAACATATATCTCATAAACTCAAAGATACCAACTGGCTCAATATGGCAAAACGGCAATCATTACATGCTGCTTGTCTATATCATAAAATTATCACTGAAAAAGCTCCCAAATATTTATACAAGAAATTGTTATACCATTCAGATGTTCACAATATCAACATTCGTTACAGGGGAACACTAACATCCCCTATACACCGTACAGAATTATTTAAAAAATATTTTTCATACAGATCACACAGGTGTACAACTCAATCTCTTATGAATTTAAACTGATGTCTTTGAAAAAATTTGTCAAAAAGAATGGTGGTTCATAACATTACCACCTTCTTTTTTCTGACCTTTTATATTTATGTCTAATATACTATTTCGTTAATTATATATTTAGTACATTCATTCACCAATTTGTAATTAGTTTTGAATATTTTTCTCTGTTTTTTTTCTTCCTATTTTTTTCTTTTTTGCATTATATATGTATATATTTGTGTATATGTATAATGTATACATGTGTATATACGTATACATAGTATTTCTTTTTTTTGGCTTAAGATGAAAAACAGAGGTTGCATCTTTTGATGCAACCAACTGATCTCCAGCCTTTCCCGTTTCATTAAATGTTCACACTTATTTATTGTATCATTCTGGGAATGAAGCGCTGGTCAGGCTCTATCCCCCGAAGCCCCGATACATTCGGGAGGGCGCGCCAGCATGATCAACCAATGACAACTCCCCACACCGTGGGGTAAGTGTTCATTGGGTCCGAGAATCATGTGCCCTGAGCAAGCGCAGTGAGCCAAGAATGACAGCCTTCTGCATCTGTGCGGCTAAGATTTCTGCCTTAGTGCGGCAAGCCGGTATGATCTTAAGATTCGAGAGTAGAGATGACAGCATTACACCAAGGACCCCAATAATCAGAACAACCATCTTGACAGAGTGATCTGTATAGAGTCTGCGGAGTTCGAAGAGAAAATCTCGATATTTTATTCGTTTTTCCTCCTCTTTTCTGACGATATTCGTCTCGCCAGGAGAACTCCACGACATATATCGTTTTGCTCTTGTGGTCGAGAAGGACCACGCCAGGCTTATTAGCTTGTATGAGCCTGAGGGTGGGGAACGAATAGTTCCAATAAATTTGGCACTTCTCGTTCTCCACAACGGCTTCAATATCCCCCGGAGCGTAGGGCAACACCGGTGTCTCGTCAATACCGTAAGAGTGTCGTAGATGGTAATATAGGACTCTTAAGGCCGCGTTATGTCGATGGATACAGGCCGAGACCACATATGCTGGACATGCTGATAGCAAGTGCATTAGGGTCTCGGCCGCCTCGCGGCAGGCCCTGCACCTTGTGTCAGGAACCTCTATACCCATCACGCGACAGCTACGGATAGTGTTCCCAGATCTAAAGCAGGTTCTGATGTTATATTTGGACCCAATCCTCCTTTTCCTTTCCGACAATCCTCTGATGTAGGGAAGTACAAGTACTGGTTGTGGCGGCATGTCATCCTTGTGGAGCTCTTGCTGTCTTCTAGCTGAAGCCTGTTCCACCATCACCTTGGTGTAGCCATTCCGTTGAAGGTCATTTGAATAGAAGTCCGAACTAATGAAATGCACAACGAAACATTGTCAACCACCTTCAAACAAACGAAGATTGGATTCTCACATCCGAGCAGGGGTTAGTAATTTTCAACAGTTCTTGTAGACTTAAAAATATCAAATGTAATTTGTTATTGTCGACATTATTTTTCGCTCCGTATCTTCTAAACAAAGGGCCTTATCAAAAATCATCAAATGACAAAATATCCTGAAAATAGTCCAAAGAATAGTCACTCAAATTTTTGCCGCATATTCAATAAACACCCTGTATACGATAATGTTAATTGATAGAGCAATTGAAATTCTTGAAGTGCGCCATACATAAATCTCATTAGATTCCACTGATATGTTATAAAATATCGATTGAATATATATCGGAAAATTGCAGCTAGTTATGAGTATAAAAACACGACTATTATCCCGAGATAGAGTAAAAACCGAGGGAGAATGCTTCATATGTCAATTCATGACTTACTTGATGTCGAAATGACATCAATATATTGAGAGATATGCTTCAAAAAACGACCACCAGTCGTGACGCTAACGACAATAAAATAATAAGCAATAAATGGTAGCGATTGCCGTGATAAGGCATGAATGAAAAAGTTGTCTGGAAATATGCTTGTAAAGCGCATACAAACGTTGAATATATATGGAGTATAATGCGTTGAATTTGTAAAACTAAACTGCAAGAAGGGCATCAAGCCTTGGGAAAACTCATACGTGGAATACGTTCTTCAGATTGTTTCCATTTTCTGATTTATTGATGATGAATTATGATGTACGTACTTCTTTGCATCAAATGATAGCAAGACCGGATCTACATCATAAGGTGGTTTGGTTTTTGCTGATTTTCAACAGGTTCATTTTTTAAATTGTTCTCATCGGTTATTTATTGTGATAATTGTTGACGAGATATTGTCCTTAATTCAAGGGCGGATTTATGGGGGAGTAGTAGGCGGTAATCAACCCCGTGAAATAAAAAGTAAAACTGGAACCTCTGGCTTAGCATTATAGTCCATTGAACAGTTACATTTAGGGTTGCGGTTTTCAGAGGCTCAATTTTATTTTTTATACATGAACTGTAGAATTAAAGGAGGCGGTTCTCGAAGAAATTAGTGAACATCCAGAGACAAGTACAAGAAAAATTAGTCAAACTTTAAATGTGAGTCACATGAGAGTTTACAGAGTTTTAAAGGAACAGCAGAACAGCGAAAATATTGAATTTGATGACAGAGTTTTATATTTCAACTTCAAGTATTCTCCACAGAAAGTATTATCTGGAGTTAATCCTGTTACTGAAAGTATGAAACAAAGTTAATTGAATTTTATCATATGATTAATGGTATTAATACCTCAGAAGCTTTTGTTGGATCAGTTCGAGAACAATCAATGCTGTCTATACTTGACCTCATTCAACCTTCCTCGCAGGTTTTGGAAGATTCAACAGATTACCCAAGCGAGCCTATAACGCTTGAATTTAGTAGCTATATTAGAAAGAGGTATGTATGTAGGAACCGTTTTTTTTTTTATAATAAATTGCAGTTGTACAGATTGGGGATTGTAGAATAAATTGAATATTTGAAATGATTCTTTGATCCAGTTTGCTATATTTTTTGATTTTCATAACTGTATATTATTAAATAATGCATAAAATCATAGTTTAGGAGCATATTTTGTGATCTATCGACTTTGTGTAATGATTTTAGATATAGAACTTATTTGTGAACATGATTTTTTGTGTACATTTCATTCCATGTAGATAAGTTTTCATTAATTGAAACGTTAACGGGTTCATATACACTTCCATAATTAAATTGATAATTATAGGCTTCGTAAATTTTACGATTTGACAATGTTGATTATTTCTATTGTTCCTATTGGTCAATCGAACAAGAAGCGGGAATAGGGGCGTGACGTCATCATCCTACCACATTCGATTTTTAATAATTAATTACGGGAAAACTACGATACTCAGAGAGATGAAACAAAGTGCACTGTTTTTAATTTGGAATTTCTATCAAGTGAACTATAAACAAAAAATTATAAAACAAGCCCATTCTAGCGACATGATTGTGCCAAGACATATTGGGGTCTATTTCAACCCCTAAAACACGTATCAAAGTAGAAAGCGGAATTGTCTGACCTGACATTATTATATCCGGTTCTTCTTGGAGAAAACCGATGCCTGGGTTTTTGTAGCATTGAATTGAACCTGGTTACTTTCACCCCACTTCGAAATCACTTTTAAATCCTCATTAAGATATGCAACCTCCTGCTGCCGGTAAAGATGTGCCTCCGTAACCGATGTCCTGTAAGCCAAATGGAACAATCTAGGCCGCGCAAAGTTTGGCATTATCTTGGCATCTTGTGAGTGGGAGAATCTTCAAGACCATTTCCGAAATTTCCCCTGGCTAGATGTTTGTTTCAGCTCTAATGATCCATCATCTCGTGCTTTCGATGTCAAGGCAGTTATTCTATCATCCTATATGAGTATTCCTTTTTCAATGAAACAAACTTCTAACGGCAACGGCTGGCCAAACTTCGATGCTATGGCTTGTCGGATCATTTATGTGTAACGCTCTTCGGCTCCTCCGGCTTTACCATCAACGAAGGTATTTCCCAGGGATCCATATTGTCTACCACCATCTTTTTATTGTATATCAACAACTTATTGGAATAAAACAATAATTCAATACATTGCTTTGCTGACGACAACATATTTATTTCGTCATTCCATTTGAATTCCAAAACATCGGCTGCGGATGCACATCTTCACTGGCAGCAGGAGGTTGCATGTCTTAATGAGAATCTAGAAGTGATTTCGAATTTGGGTGAAAGTAACCAGGTTCAATTCAATGCTACGAAAATCCAAGCATCGGTTTTCTCCAAAAAGATAAATATCTCCGAACTGGATATAATAAACTGAATATAATAACGAACATCACTTGCAAACTTGATAGTCTGGAACATCGAAGAAAGGTTGGAGATTTGTCTCTCTTCTATGGCACATTTGATTCTACTAAAAGCAGTACATATTTGCTACACACGAGCTTGCTCTGTAGTAATTTGTATCATTGTATTATTACACACATCGTGGTGCGTTGTATTTACTGTAATAACGGCCATTGCGAGAGTAACATAAAATATTATTTTATTCATTGAGATCGAGGTCGATCACCCGTTTCTTCGGTGTCGATATTTTTCCAGTTGAAAAAGCGCTGAATTACTTTATGACTGTCGAACCTGCGAGCGTCGTTGTGGTCATGTCAAAATTTACTTAGACTAAACAACTAAATGTATTGCATCCTGCCGATGATCATACACTTGGGAAGGTAAACTCATTCAGTAAAATTCATTCAATAACTTCTTGTTCTCTGAATTATCATCCAGTGATCAAAATGAGAGAATCCTAGAGAGGATCACGTTATTCTTCAACAAAATGTTATTTCGATGAGATCCATTAAAAACTAATTTGCATCGAAGAAAATTGGTGTTTTTTATCCAAAATCTAGTTTTTGTTCTATATTAACCTATATCGAACATCTGCGTACAACAGAAGTGACAAAAATATATCAAGTGGCTAACGAACATAACGTGTTGTTCGTGAAGCTCAACAGATGTTTCACCAACCAACTTTGCGGAAGGCTACCTTGTTTGCGGAAACCCAAAATTTCCGTTATATCATCGACAATTACCATATATTCATTTAATTTCTGTTAAAAAATATATTTGGAATTGAGCGAACAATTTTAACGAGCCAACTCGGAAACTGTGATAAATCCTTTAAAGCTTTTTATTGACTGATATTCAACATTTTCGGGTACCAAATAAAGGAACCACCGACATTGATCAGTGATTTTGTATTCATCACGCCATATAAGGTAATCCAGACCTGAATAACTGAATTGAAGACAGACGCGTGCCGCTGCAGCCAACTGCTTTAGAAAGAGAAAGCAAAACTGCAACACATGATCGCAGGTTAGGGTATCACCTGCCCTACACCGCTCCGCCTCGGGCCAAGAGGGTTTTAACCTCTCAGTTTTTGACGTTCTTGATAATATAAAAGAAGAATCATGTGGCATTGTTGTCAGACGTTCTGAAATGACTAAGATAACCGGATTCGGTCCTGTAGCCGTGTCTAACCAGAGCCGGATTTAGGGGATATTAGGCTGGGCTACTGCCCCGGGGCCTCCACAAGAAGGATCCCCCACAAAAAAGGGGTTTCTCCAATAGGGGAAGGTGAAAAGAAATATCCCAATTTTGGTAATATAAAAGAATTATTATGTGACATTGTTGTAGGACGCTCTGAAATGACTAAGATAACCGGATTCGGTCCTGTCTAACCAGAGCCGGATTTAGGGGAGATTAGGCGGGGCTGCAGCCCCGGGGTCTTTCACAAGAGAAGTGCTCCCACAGGAAAGTTGTTGAAAAAATATCCAAATTTCGATAATATAAAAGAATAATCATGTGGCATTGTTGTCAGATGCTCTGAAATGACCAAGATAACCAGATTCGGTCCTGTAGGCTGGCGAAACCGTATCTAACCAGAGCCGGATTTAGGGGAGATTAGGCGGGGCTACTGCCCAGGGCCTACACAAAAAGGAGCCCCCACAGGAAAGGGGATTCTCCAATAAGGGAAGGTGAAAAAAATATCCAAATTTTGATAATATAAAAGAAGAATCATGTGGCATTGTTGTCAGACTCTCTGAAATGACTAAGATATTCCAGAAATGGCTGATGCATCATTTTGTTCCTCGAAAGCCTCAAGGTAAAGTCATTTTGCTTCTAGATAGACATTCTTCTCACACAAATTCTGCAGATATGTTAGAGACTGTAGACAAGAATGATATAATTCTTTTTTGTCTGCCAAGTCACAGGCCTTACAGCCTTTGGACCGCAGCTTTTTCAAACCCTTCAAAACATTTTTCGCAGCAGAGACTCGAAACTGGATGCTTGCAAATAAAGACAAAAAAATAAATCGTGCAGTTGCTGGTAAACTGATTGGTAATGCATGGATACGAGCGGCATGGATACAATGCTGTTTCTGGGTTTAGAGCTTGCGGAATTTATCCAGATAACCGGATTCGGTCCTGTAGACTGGCAGTCCGTGTCTAATCAGAGCCGGATTTAGGGGAGATTAGGCGGGGCTACTGCCCCGGGGTTTTCACAAGAGAGGTGCCCCCACAGAAAAAGGGTTTCCGCAATAAGAGAAGGAGAAAAAGAGTGGTCAGCTAGTTTTCAGCGAAATCGTCAACGACTTCTCGTCGAAAGAAGCTCGCGAAATCTACATTCTTTGTTGTGTAGGGTTTACTGTAGGGTTTTTCCTACTTAGTTTGAAAACATTTTTTTATTGGTTTTTATTTTGCATTATTAATTTTTGTTAGAAAATTAACTTTTCATCATCGAGCCGTCGTCCAAAATGTCCACCTGCTTGGGTTTTTATGTTAATTCTTTTGTTTTAATTTTTACTTATCATTTTTGCATTTTCTCATCGCATATCATTGAAATGCTCTCTTCTCTCGCAATGAAAGTTTGTTGTCGAAAAACAGGTGAATATTTTGAACGACACCACTTGGGTTAACACTCTTATGGATTAAGACAAGGAATTCGGGCCCAAGTGGTTGACCCTTCTTGACTATATTCATGACCCCGAACATTGTCAGTGATGATTTTTCAATAGTTACTTCGAACACATTTTTTAGCCGGGGTAATTCATTCTGTTCTGGGATTTCGGCCGGGAACTATTTCTTAATCTGGGGTTTCCACCGAGAACTAAACCCGCTCTATAGTCTCCTCGCTGATCGAAAAAAGACTTAGCGCTAGCTGTAATTTTCTGTTTCATGTTATGTTTGTCGTTGTGTCGTTGATAAACGCTGTGTTTGTCTAAATAATATTTCACCTATCACCAGTCACTATAGTTGAAATAATTTAATTTGTTGACATTAAATATTTGAAAGACTCGACAGAAAAAAATATTTTTTTCACATGTTTGAAAACTAATTAATTATGAGGGGCCTCCACTCCTTCGTTGCCACAGTCCAGACTGTGTCTGGACTGAGTTTTTTTAAGAATGTTCTGGAGACAACTATGATGGAGGGATTGTCGAACAGCGCGAATACTATGGAAGTGGAAAAAGTCCCAAAGACAGGTTAGATTATTGAAGTACATAAAGTTACCAAGAGAATCCACTGAAATATCTACAACAAAAGCGCACAGGAAAGCCCGACCAAGAGAAACGAAAAACTCCAACGAGAAACTGAAAGAGATCAGTGAAGGTCATTGGAGAAAATTAAGAAAAAAAATTTCACGAGTAGAATATTCGAAATTGAAGAAAAATTCGAGGAAAAAACGAGTTATAGAAGTAGTCATAGACAAGATGAAAAATATATTGACGGCTTAGGCTCCAAAAATATACTGGGTGTTCAATTCAAAAAAATATACCTTTGGTTGGTCACGTTCGGCTGAATCACCAAGTATGCGAGAAAATAATTCTGAAAGATAGCAATGGACCGAGGGAATCTTGTTGACTCACCCTGTATGTAACAAAATGTATCAGCATTATATTTCCATTTTCTAGACGACATTTTAACTTTCTCTAGGCTGTTACAAAGCACCTAAATGTTTTTCACCCCCACACGGAAGCCATCTGATGACACTGTGTGAATGTAAAAACCCCATTTTCATTTGGCGGTATATTTGAAAGTAGGTATTAGATTTAATTGAAATTGAAACTTTCTATGTTTTACCACTTTTATTTGTAATTAACGTTACTGCAGTTTCGTCCTATAAACATTTTCAGTTTCAATTATCTTTTCTTCATTATGATTTCCTACCACGTAGTAACGGCTACATCCATCAATGTATTACTTGAAATTCATATAAAAACTCGAAAATGAGTATTATTTTTATTATAACTATCACAAAAGCAAACTCAATAGGGCAAAAAAGCATTTCATTGTCGTTGTTGTGCACAATTAACCGAAAAATCGTAAAATACACTTTAGGACAAGGAACGATTTTTTTTGTAGTCATCATCTATTTTGAAATCTCAAAACCGAGAAACTAAATTTCATCATTCGTTTTCCACGTTTACATTTCGTTTTCGATCGTATCGAAATTCTTTCAAGCAGTATCCAAGCAATAACTTTGGCTTTCAACAACTGGCAACATAGCGATAGTAGGAAAACGCAAATCGAATTCTTGGCGAATCGGTATCTCGTGTAAGTTCCGTTAGGTCCTGCCTGTTAAGAAGTTGAACAACCCTTTGAAACACATCATTATCATTTTTTGCTTTTTTGAGGATGGTCCTTCCGGGGTTATTAGTTTTTTCAAATAGCTTTCCCTGATAGCTAACTGTAATTTTAATGGGACCGCAGACTAGGAGTTGCAGATGTTTATAATTAATACCTCTTCAGTCACATAAAAAACATAAAAGGGAAAGGGACAGTAAAACTTATCTTGCGTCTATCAGTGAGCATCGTGCATTAGTCTTGGAGCTGAGGGGAGCCGATTCCTAGATCTTGGCACGCGACACATATCATTCAAATAACGTTTTTAACTCTTCAAAAAATATGACTGATTTTTGTATTTATAATAATTTATGTTGATAGGCATATTCCTACAGAAAAGTGGAAAATTCACACAGGCAGATCCATATTACGTATTAATGGAGATACGAAATCATTTACTTATGATGCACTGTTTGGAACCTATGGTGTAGTAATGAACATTACTAGAGTTTTTTCCTAACACCAAACCGTTATTCTTCCGTTATATCTCAAGGAAGAAGATTAAACTAAATATACTTACAATGTTATCCTCATTTATTCCATAGATACCTCTTCTAAAGCAAATTCAAATCCAAGATAGAGTGGATATAAACATTGACAGGTCCTACGCACGTGATATTGAAAATCACAAGAATTGGCCAGGGTCGTATTCAGAACCAACATCTTGTTGATCGCAAATGCTATATCATACTTAGGAAAACTTTTTTATAATAACGAGCACCAGTTTTGCAGTTTAACGGGGAAAATGCAGATAATATGTGTAATATAAAAAGATTTTCATTGGATTTTTCACAGCGCACTCAAGCATTATATGAAAAGAGACGTATTTATTTCTTTATTGATAATTTTTATTTTATGTAAAATCAAAAGGAATATTAATCAAAATTATTCAACTGGATGAATTTGTCTCTTCATCAGTAGTGTCATCCTCACCAATCTGAATTATCAGTGGCTCGATTTGTGCCTCTATTATGTTATCAAGCTTCCACATCTTTGTCTTGACTTCCGATATCACATGCCAAACACACTTCTCCAATTTCTCCGCTGTGACTCTTTTCAAAGCCTCATCAAAAAGTACTTTGAGATCTGCAAATTTGAACGTGGTGTTATGCTGAGCTACAAAATTCTCACATCCGCCCATATTAACTCGATGGGATTAAGCTCGCAGTGGTATGGAGGCAGGCGAAGGACAATTTTGTTTTGGCCTGCTGCCATCTCATCGACTATTATTTTTGGTATTCAAACTTGCGCTCCTTGACAATTTTTAGTAGCTGTACTCTTAGCATTGAGTCTTCAAAGCTAATATTCTTTGATCGCAGCCAATTTTGGATTTCAACCTTCTTTGAAGACGTTGTCGGAATCTTCTCTAACCGTCGCGAATGATAAGGTGCATTGTCCATTACAATCACAGCATTATTGGGGTAGAACTTTGGAAAACCACTGTTCGAAAGATTCACCATTCATTCCTTCGTGATAATTTCCAGTTTTCTTCGACTCGAAACACCACAGCCCTTCAGCCACAAATCCATTCTCATTGCCGATGTGACAAATAATAAGCCGTTTTCCTTTACCTGAAATTATGAAGAGGTATGTAAGTAAATAAAACAAAGTAAAAAATTCAAAGTGAAATTGAGTTAAGTAACGACAGATGATCCTTAATGACTTTATTACCTGAATTGTGTAGGTATTTAGTAAGTGACATCCGCAATGCTTATGTTTATGAATTTACATGGATTTCCAATAATTGATTTTCCAACCCTTGCCTTCATAGTGCAAAGTTTCCGTATTGTTCACATTCGGGTTGTAATTGCATTTCAAGGAATAGTTTGAAAACGCCAAGCTTCAAGGACCTTTCATGTTAAGCATACCGTTTTGAGAAATTCCGGCCACATTGTCCAACATAAACACTATCACACTCCGAACACTTAAGCTTATACACTCCAGATTTCTCCATCTTATCCACTTCATGTTTGGCATAAAAAGGAAACTTCCGCAATAGTCTCTGTCCTTTTACCAAATGATGTAACTCTAATAATGGTTTCAAAGCAGATATAATCCAGACATAATGAAAGCAAAGAACTTCACAATCAGAGAATTAGGGATGAACTGACAATTCAAACGGGTTTAGAGCCTTCTGGTCGGTAGCTAAAGCTGTTGATCAGAACTTTACAAAATCCACAATTCCACCACTAACACGAGCTATAGAAAACACAAAACTACTGACTGAACAATTTGCGTCCCACTCCACGGTCGAGTTTCTGGGAAAGGCACCACCCACTATTCCCACAATAGAATCCACAATGCCTGAAATTACTTTCCAACAGCGTCTAGTCAGGCGAATTTTGAAACAGCTCAATACCAACAAGGCATCTGGCCCTGATTAAGAGCCCGCCATCGTACTTAAAAAGTGCGCAAATGAACTCACACAAGCATTTTGCAGACTTTTCAACCTGTCTTACAAGAAAGGGGTTTTCCCTCCTAGGAAGATTGCTCGTGTTCAACCTATTCACAAAAAGCAAGAAAAATCTTCCAGATAACTATAGACCAGTCGCTTTGCTCTCAGTGATATCAAAAATCATAGAGAAACTCGTAAACCACCATATCCTCAAATATTTGGAAGACTTCAACATCTTAAGCGATCATCAATATTGCTTTCGGTAACAAAGATCAACAGGCGACCACCCATATTTTGGAATAACACAATCGAGAAACATGGAGAATCAAGAGCTGTTACACTTGATATTCCTAAGGCCTTTGACCGTGTGTGTCATGCTAGTTTGCTGGCCAAACTTCGATGCTATGGCTTGTTGGATCATTTCTGTGTACGGATACTTTCACCATCAACGCTGGTGTTCCCCAGGGATACGTATTGCCTCCAACCTTCTTTTTATTGATTATCAACGACTTATTGAAAAAAAACAAGAATCCAAAATATTGCGTTGCTGGCGACAGCACACTCGTCTCGTCATTCCATTTGGATTCCAAGACATCGGCTACGGAGGCACATCTTCACCGGTAGCAGGAGGTTGCATATCTTAATGAGGATCTAGAAGTGATTTCGAACTGGGGTGGAAGTAACCAGGTTCAATTCAATGCCACAAAAGATCAGACATCGGTTTTCTCCAAGAACATAAATGTCTCTGAACCGGATACGATAATGTCAGGTCAAACAATTCCGATTTCTGCTTCAATAAGTTTGTTGGAAGTTGATATAGACACCAATATGTCTTGGCACAATCATGCCAGTAAGCTTAACATGAAAGGTTCTTCAGGTTACGTTAAAATGATTGGACGTTTTCAAACCATTCCTTGGAATGCAACCACAAGTTCCCGAATCTAAACGATACGGAAATTTTGCACTATGCACGCGAGGGTTGGAAACTCAATTAATTGGAATCCTTGAAAATTCATAAACATAAGCATTGCGGATGTAACCTACTAAATGACCAAACTGACCTTGTCTGCTCGCTGGTTTTCAAATTAGCATAGCCACATTGTTACAGTGTGAACAAAATACAGGTAAACAAATTTCAGGTGATAAAGTCATTGAGGACCGTCTGTTATTACCGACTGTGGTGGTATAGGGTGTGAATTGTTAAGTATTTCAGTTTATTGTGTTCGTTTGAAAATATCCCTATAGGACGAAACTGTAGTAACGTCAGTTACAAATAAAAGAGGTGATAACATTTTTCAGAAAATCATTTAATTTCTCAATTTTACTCATTAGAGTGCAAAAAAAAATAACATAAACCATTGGACCATTGCTCTTGGGTGAATTATCTTGACATTGATGCCTCTCTTCAGCTTATTACTATATGATGCCGTTGAGCGATTTTTAGCCAAATTTGTGGACAGACCACTCAAAAAATGGAAGCAAACCGCGGATACGTGTTTCTGGCTATTGGCCTCATCAGCGCGGTGCAGCCAAAACAGGGAGGTCAGTTGGAGTCGTAAACTCGACATTCATCTCCTCTGTAGACTCACTCCTAATCTAAGTTTACAGGGAGGTGAGTTGAAGAATTTATCTTGCAAAGGTGTCGTTATATTATTTTATTTACATTTTTTTCAATTCAGTTCCTGAATGTATACAAGGATTTTAAGATTTACACCAAAACGTGTGAACGTAGATTAGGGGTCCAAAAAATACTTAGTTCTGACACCATGTGCGAAGCCTTAGCTCCAAATACAATTTAAGAACCACAAGTGATTCTGTCATTTCCGTATCCAGCGGGGCTACGTGGAAACAGGCATCCGATGGCCGGTTTGCTCAACCCCCACATCCCAAGCCAACGCACTCGCCGAAAACAGCATGCACAGTGGTTCAGGCAGTGAAAGATGAACAAGGATAGCCAACCCGCCCAAGTGTGTGTGAGATAACATCGAAATTTTTTATTCGTTAGAAAAACATATTGATACCTCCTCTCCATGCTATGCCTTAAGTATCTTATTCAACAAATTCATGCAGTCTGGTGCTCTCCCAGAGGTTTGGAAAACTGCTCTCCTAGCCCCGATTTATAAAAACTGGTACTTAATAGAAACTCAGTAATAAATTATCAAAGTATCAGTAAACTGTCCATTTTCAGCAAATTGCTTGAAAGCTTCAATTATGACTCTCTGTTTTACTGAATCAAGTCATCGATCATAAAATGCCAGCATGGTTTTTCCGCCAGGGGGCCATAGAAACAAATTTAGTAATATATGCCGACTGCATTTCAACTAATTTGGACAATCCAGCACAGGTGGTCTCACTGTATACTGATTTCAGTAAGGCATTTGATAAAGTCGACCATAACCTTTAGATATAATCCAACGCCCTTCGTGGTATTAGCCAGGAAAGTAGTTTTTTTTTGATAGGTGTTAGATCATTAACCTTCAGTGTAGGTAATTTGAGACTTGCTTGAACGAATCGTTCTTTTAGATAATTTGCTTGACATTTGATCTAACTTGGCGTGCTTTTTTGATCTTGGCTCTCGCTACCACACGCTTCATGCCCAAAATTTCCGAAAAAGTTGCATGGTATAAGCCAACCGACATGCCATCATACTCGGCAACTTCTTTAATAGTCATTTGATGATTTTCCATAAGAATTTTCCTCACTTTCTCAACATTTATAACGGTTGTTAATGTGCTAGGGTGTCCAGGACGAGCGTCGTCATTCACATCTTCTCGGCCTTCTGTTAAAAGTTTTTGGGCACTTCATTCCATTTTTTATACAATTTCTAATATAAATTTTTTAATCCATTTTTTCGATAGCAGAAAATTGCTGAACACGCAGAACAATAATCAAATAAGCGAATGAATGTCATTACGGTGTCATCGATGACATGGGTAGATCAAGGTCATTCCATGACATAAAATCGTAATTTTATGAATGAATTGTGTGGTGGTACTGAAGAGCCCTGAGGCAAGTGTCTTATGGCGAAACATCGGATGTCTACCGGTGAGAATGTCAGGATATTCAAAGTATTTTGTTTTAATACAAGCGTACCCCCTTCCTCCCACTAGTTGACGACAAGCGTTTCACTTGGATGGACGTATCGAGAGTTTTGGCGCGAAACACTTTGTCGAAGGCGAAAAATTGACGAATTTATGTTACGTATAACCTTT
>NW_019293174.1:0-25239 GCF_000500325.1 Leptinotarsa decemlineata
CCGACTTTGCAGATATCAGCAAAATAATTGATGTCGTCTTCGGGTCATCGAACAATATCCTGCTGATGTAAGGGGTTATCGAACTGTAACTCACGTGTTGTACAATAATTATGAAATTTTATGAAAAAATGGATATTTCGTTTGAAACAGTGAATAAACAGTGAATTTTTTGTTCAAGTTCAAGTTGATGAATATATATAATACAGACATTCAGAATTATCGCTATCACTTATCGATAAAGCCAGATACGTGGCTTTATAACAATTTGGTATGTAGTGACATGGATCAAAGTAAATGCTGAATCGGCTTCCGGCAATACGCCTCAAAACGACTAAACAAAGACTCTTTGATTTTATTTGTTCTGTTTCAGAATATGTCATCACCTATTTTTCTATTCACACCCGAAGTGATATTGATCACTGTCAATGCTGAATCAGCATCCAGAGATACATAGTTCTCAAAACGACGAAACGAAAGCTCTTTGTGTCGTTTCAGAATATGTCATCACATACTTTCCTATTCTCACCCAAGGTGCCATTGATCACTGCCAATGCTGAATCAGCATCTAGAGATACGCAGTTCTCAAAACTACGAAACAAAGGCTTTTTGTTTGATTTTTTGTTAAATCATCACTTATTTTCCTATAAATACCTCCTGCGAGGCGAAATGAGTTTGTTGTATCAGTTGAAAGTGATACCAGTGACAAGTGCACCGATTTTGTTTGCGAGTTAGTGTATTTATTTTTTCATGCTCACTTCATGAGTTTTCATTGCAAAATTTTTTATGCGTTTTTGACTTCTACTCAGAAGAATTTATTCAAATGTAATTTAATTCAAAGGTGGTGAGAGTTGCTATCCTCAAATCTCCAAAATTTCACTATGATTGATTCACTCAAATGTTTTATCATGCATACTTTTTGAAGGTTATCGTTTTTTGTTTCTATTAATTTGCAATACGAAATGGTTTGGAGGTAATTACGTATTCCTCAAGCCAACCCTGAAAACTTCTTCATTTTTGGTTTCTCACTGGTGGATTTCCAAAAATTCAACTTCGGTTGTGTGAAGGAAACCCATTAACAAAATAGCAAATTCACCTGTAGAGACGCTGCAGAGGATATTGACATCTAACATCCTGTGATGCAAATTTGGCGAAGTGCTGTTTTGTGCGAGAAAGTATAATTTTCGTTGCACCGAGTGACAGAGGAGTATCACCATTTTGAAGAATTTCCATCAGGAAAACGCTGTAGAGTTGTTTCACTTGAAATTGTACGAAATTAAGTACAGTACAGCTTTTCCATTTTTCCTCTGTTCAATATATTTAAGGAGTTTGTGTTTGTATACAATATTTTTTTTCGATTCAAAAAGTTTTTCATCCATTGATATGATCTGCATCAAGTAGTGCTTTCATGCAATACTTTTTTTGTGTATAGTACTTAAAGAATATGTGTTTCAAATTGCTTGTTTTTAAGGATAGTTGATGACAGTTGGAGTGTAGCTTGCTCATTTTTACAATCACTCTATGAAAGACATTACTCCCACTCTTGATTTTTATTTTTCTTCGGTGTCTGTTTGTATTGAAAATCTAATTTATTTTAGAACATTACATCAAAGTGTGGAGTATCAGTTCAGAGTCATCTCAACAACTACATCCCAAACTGTCTAAGTAACCTTTCCAGAACGAGTTTCAAATCTCAGCAGCTTCCAGAACCATCTCAACAGTCTCCGCAGAACGAATTTAAAATCTCTGTAGCTTCCAAAACCAACTCATCACACCGAAAATTTCATTTGGGAACAAAATATCGATGAGTCATGTCAATAAATAAAATCCAAATGATTGATTTTCCAAAAACCGAGTCGGTAATCGATAAATATTTTTCACATATGAAAGATAATCATTCGGATCATATTGTCAAACAAGCTATACAATTTATTGATGAACATATTGACAAATGCGTTTTAGCTATGAAAAAAAAAAGAACTTTCGGTTGGGGAAAAAAGGAATATAATTACATAAATTGGGGAATTGAAACGTTTTAAAGTGATTATGAAAATGATGAATAATAAACATATAGGCTCGGATTTGAAACGACGAAACACCAGGGTAAAGTGGTGAAATGTTAACAATGTTTTCAATAATAGATCAACAACGGGGGTAATCATCAATTTAACACACAAAGATCCTGAAAAGTTCCTAAGCAATGCCTTCTCATCATTCAAACATGAGATTTACAAAATTTTAAAACAAAAGTCATGCCTCAAAGTTAATTTCACATTTTCAGGAGATTTTATCTAAAAATCGAATGATGGGGGAAATTTGTGATTGTAAATATTTCAGTACACCAACTAAAGTTAACAATTTATGTACGGACTTGACTGCTTGGGACAATGAAAATGCAAATTAGGTGAATTCGAATAACAGTCAGGGTGGGCTTTGAGTGAAATTCTTCTGTTGGAAGTAGCAATGAATTACTATGTAATCAGTAACGCTTTTTCTTTCATTCCATTGCCGGAAGAAATCGTTAGGAATCAGGCATGCACTAATGTACAAAACTATGACGAAATGTGCTTCTTTTGGAGTATTATTAGCGTCTTGTATCTGGTAGCAAAACATCCACAAAGAGTGTCAGAATATTCACACTATTCTAAACTTTCGAATAGAATACCACAGGGCTTAATACTTCAATGGACTCACATCAAATTTCCAAATTTTAAAAACTCTATAATATTTCAGTAAATATTCACACTTAAGAATTGAATCAAGCAAAGGAGAGACCCTTTTATGTAGTTGAACCTGCCATACTCACGACAACAAAACGAGACAGACATGTTAATTTGTTATTAATTCAAGACAGATATTTTCCAAAATTGAATGACTATGAGGCTCCACCAATTAATGATGATGACGGGACTGAAATTAAATTCCATTATTGTTGGACCAAAGACATGTCCCGATTATTAGGTAACCAATTGAAAAAAACAATGAAAAAACACTTTCGTGATAGACGCCTCT
Organism: Leptinotarsa decemlineata; assembly: GCF_000500325.1. Lineage (NCBI taxonomy): Eukaryota > Metazoa > Arthropoda > Insecta > Coleoptera > Chrysomelidae > Leptinotarsa > Leptinotarsa decemlineata. The sequence continues at coordinate 3,010 of NW_019293174.1, forward strand.
ATTATTTTTCAAGTCAGCAAAAATTAAAAGATCATACTGTTTTGTGCGGAAAAGTAAATGGGTGTTAAATTCCTTTTCATACATACGATCATGTGGAATTTCAAAATTATGTTCATAAATAAACCTACAGAATAACAAAAAACCTATACCTTTCAATGCAGGCTACTACTTCAAGTGTTCCTATGACGACAGTCTTTCTCATTTCGAAACCTATCGAGGTGAAGACTGTATGAAATGGTTTGCCGATGAATTGTCTGATACTGCAAAATTTGTTGAATTCAAAATAAAGAATATTGAGCCGATTACAGTGCCTTTAAATTATATCGGTGCTGCATTGAACTTGCCATATTTGTTAAAACCGTTCACCCCCAAAAATGTTATCGTGTACGATCATGATCATTATACGGGTGCGTTCCGCAGATTTGCACACAAAGCTCCCTGTAATGTCAATTCTCGTGAATTATTCGTGGTACCCATTACTTTTCATAATATTTCAAGATACAACAGTCACTTCATTATAAGAGAGATATCGCAAAAAGAGGATGTGTGAGCATACTTTCCGTAAATAAAAAAAAATACATTTATTTTACACGGTAGGATGCTGAAACTAAAATCAAATTTCGATTTATAGATTGTTTTCGATTCTTGAGAAGATCGTTGAATGAATTAGTATCCACATTGGATCAAAATAATTTGAAATTTGAAAAAAAAATTATCCATTTAGATGATGAGAAATTCACCAAGAAGAAGATATTTCCATATGATTTTGTAGTTAACATAGAAAAATGGAACGACACCGAGTTACCATCATGAGAATAGTTCTATAAATAATTTAACCGAGAATATATAACAAATGAGAAATATGCTCACGCACAAAATGTTTGATAGTCATTTGAAATTACAAATTTGGGATCGTAGGCAGACGTTCATTATTACTGGCGGACGTTTGTGAAAATTTTCGTCAAATAAGCATGGAAACTTATGGGTTGGATCCCGCATGGTATTATTCTATGGCCGAGTACACGTGGAATGCTACGTTGAAGTATACGAAATGTAAAATACAAATTTTAAAAGCACTGACATGATAATGTTTATTGAAAAGAGGATAAGAGGCAGAACGTCGGTTTGTTCGAATAGATATTCTGAAGCAAATGATACATATCATATCAAAACATCTCTCATATTGAGACGTCAATAATTTATATGGGAGGGCAATGCCAGATTTTTTTTTACTTTATGACGGTTTTCAGTGGGTTGCAAATTTTGATAGAAATATAACCGAAATTCACGACAGTGCTTCAGAAGGCTACATATTGAAAGTTGACTTGGAGTACCCTAAAAGATTGAATGATTCAAATTAAGGTTTCTGTTCTGACCAGAGCATCAAACACCACCAAATTTGAATGAAAGAAAAATGGGTACCCTGTATGATGAAGACAAATATATTTTGCGCCATTGCAACTTGAAACAAGCATTGAAAAACGGTTTGATTCTAACCTCTATTCATCGGATTGTGAAATTCAAACAGTCTGCATGGCTGCGTCCTTACATCTAGTTGAATACTCGTCTAAGGGCTGCAGTCACCAGTTCTGGCAAAAATTTATATAAACTAATGATTGATGCTATTTTCAAAAAACCTATGGAAAACATTCGGTTACAAAGGGTGTTCAAACTTGTGAATTCGTGGAACGACCATTATGGCACCAAAAATTTACTTGCTAGCTCCCGATTTCAGACTCGAACCGTTTTCGATGCGGACTTGGTGGCTATTGGATTGAGAAAGACTGAACTTGATTTCAATAAATCTTTGTACATTGTAATGGTAGTATTGGATGTTTCGAAAATACGCAAGTTTGATTTCCATTACGATATAGATATAGAAAATTGTGAGTTCATGTTTACGTGTGAAGATGTCTATTCAGAACTCAGTTGAAAGCACCTATCAAAATTTGATACTTCCAATTATTCGCTTGATAATAAGTTTCAAATTCCACTTGTGAATGAAGAAATTCCTGGGTTATTGAAAGATAAGGCTAAGGGTAAAATCATCACGCACTTTGCAGAGTTACGTTCCAAAATGTACACCTACAAAGTGCAGGGTACAAAAGTTATAAGAAATTAAAGGGAATTCGATATAATGTGGTCAAAAATAGAATTAATTTCTAAGATTATATCGATTTTCTCATGGATTTTAATTGAATAAAAAATATGTGAACAGTTTACTATTTGATCATACGCTCACAACGTTTTCAGTATCAAGCAGGTGAAAATAGGCTCAAGTCCACACGACGATAAACGAAAATGAATCTCCAAATTATCCGATACTTCACCTTAGGGGCACTATAGCTTGAAATGAGTTTATCATTTTAATTTCCTTTTTATTGATGTGATTCACTACAAATTACTCTTAGAATTTCCAACAGCGGTAGAAGTCCACGAACTTTGCAAGAATTGACTGCAAACAAAAATATATTTGAGTATTCCAGTTTTTGTATACTATTTATTATTGTACACACACACGTTGATAAAATTTGGATGGAATGTATTGGAATTTTGTATACTCATTTATTGTTGTACACACATATTGATAAAATTTGAATGAAATATAAGCTTTTTGAAGTTGATTTTGTTTTCGCCTCATATATCAAATGAAACAAATGTTACAACATTTTCTCATTTATTATATAAATTGTACACTAGTTTTTGTTTATAATAGAATATATATTTCCGGTAAGCATTAGCATACACATTTTATAAAGCTAAGGCTTCACAAAAAGCTACAATTTCTTTCAAATTAGTTTCATTTCCTCGTAACCAAGATTGTATCATGTTGAAAACATCTCGATGATAATCACAAAAGTTCAAAGCATCCAGCATAGCGATATGGTCAGAAAACACACCGAGGTGAGTATTCAGGGCATTGTTTAAATCTTGTTGAAACAGCTCTATATTCGTGGTATCCTTGGAAATGGAAACTTTTATGTATTACTTTCGATGTACTGTATGACGTAAATGTAATCCCCGCAACGTAATTGGATCATACCCGTCTACATACATATCGATATGTGATTCAATGAAATTTTCCTTCATTTGTTGCAGGTTGTAAATGAAGATCGCCCATTCATAACTTGTTAAATTGGCAGCACGAATGGAGAACTGCTCCTTCGAAATTATGCATGGGCTGAAGCCTCTGTATGGACTTAGGCCACATCGAATTTCATAAGATGACATGGGGAATAACATCAACAGCAATTGGTGTTCGTTTCGAGCGGCCATTTCGTATTGTTCCAACGTTCTGTCTATTCCATGCAGAGTTCCATTGTAATCTTCACCATCACTGTCGAACATTACTCAACTTCACTACCGTTGTTTTTAACACCTTGATACGTGTTTCGATCACCAAGTGATCATCTTCAAAGAGGAAGATTAAATTTTAAAGTTCATTCTTCCTCTTTGATGATGATCACTTGGTGATAGAAAAACTTGTCGAGGTGTTGGGAAAAAACTCCAGTAATATCCATTACTACACCAAAGGTTCCAAACAGTGCATCATAAATTCACTACCGTGTTTGTTATCCAAACCCAACCATTTAACGTATATTTCTTCTCCTTTTTTTCTCAACATTTTCCACGAGATATATATTAGGATTTGCACCTTTTCGCAATTCTTTCCCATAGAAAATACCCCTAATAGGTGCATCCTGCTTATCTTCTAGCATGAAGGTGGCGAGGTTGGTATTGTTGGTAATTTTGAATAATTCCGTAGTCAAATTGGGTGTGTTACTTTTGACGAAACACCTTATCAACCCATTCACCTACCTATTGCACATAGAGAAGAAATAAACAATATTACGCTGCAAGTGCTCGACAACGGACGGATTATAATTTATTTTCAGAATCTCTTGACTATCATGTTGTCCAATCAAGTATTCAACATTTTCCGAAAACCGCAAAACGATGAGTCCATACTAAAGGTAGAGTGGTGTACCAACTATCCTTATGTCGAATCTTTTCACAACAACGATGTTATTGAAATCAACGTCAATCAATCTGACACCTACGATGTTTTGTATATTCATTAACGGAACAGTTGAGAAAACCAAAGGGGACGGCAAGGTGTCATTCGTAATAATAATAATTCAATAATAATGAAAATAATTCATTGGTTCTATAGATTATGTCTAGCATAATTGCTGGTTACAAGCAGAGTGGTAAGGAATTGGAAACAGTTCGTGAACTTGAAATTGTTAGTACTATTAGAGTCTTTCTTATCTACACCGACGAAGATATCAAACACTTTGCCACCTCCGCTTGGACGTTTCTCCCAACAATGGGTGTCTTCAACAGAACGCATCTAACATTCAACATGCTCATATCTATTTATCATTTCTTGAATATTTTCAACGACTATCAGTGTGTTCCCTACTGTAAATATACCATTCGATTAGTAGCTGGAGATGATAGCAACTATTTTGAAATAGAATTGACTCCTACTGCACTAACACCGGAAACGGAAGTTAGATTGAAAATTGAAAATATCGAACTCAAAGTTGAACGAATCTTTCAGCATGATCAAATTGAATTGCAACTTATTATAGCTATCCAAGCTGACACTCTCATTCTCATACCGTCCAGAAAATGGAAACTTTGTATACTGCTTATTCTCAGGTAAGGTGCGAAAAATTAAATATAAATCGTCGAGAATTCCTCGTTCATCGTAAGCCCTCGCTATGTGATTGTATGTTTCCAAAAAGTCGTGATTACACTGATGTCAACAATGATCCAACAACATTTAATCATTTGAATATCATCAATATAACGCCCACTCTACACGGTGAGAATCATCCCATAAAGAATATGCATCTGAATTTTGCAAAGGGGAATTTTTCGCAAGCTTATTTCAACTACTCGCAGTTCGGTCTCGGCTACAAAATTACTAATAAACATAATCCTCTTCTCACTTCCACCGTCTTTACGGACAAAGCTGTCTTTGTCATCGATTGTTCCAGAAGAGACGAAAGTTCCAGTTTTGATGTAAAACTTGAAATCGAAGCATCCGAAGGATTTCCTTAAAATACGAGAGCCTACTGCATCATTGTGCAAGTTAAGTTTTACTCAAAATTACAATACAAAATTTCTAGAGAACTTCTCACTTCGAGATCTGTAAATAGAATGAATGAAGAGTTATGTACACATGATGTACTGTTTGGAACCTTTGGTGTAGTAATGAATATTACTGGAGTTTTTTCCCAACACCAAATCGTCATTTTTACACCTCGACACGTGTTTCGATCACTAAGTGATCATCTTCAAGAGGAAGGCGAATTTTATCTTCCTCTTGAAGATGATCACTTGGTGATCGAAACACGTGTCGAGGTGTAGAAATAACGATTTGGTGTTGGGAAAAACTCCAGTAATATTCATTAGTTATGTACATAATCGTTTCTGGGTCCGGGGTGGGAATCTGCAAGCACTGCATTTCCTTGGTTAGTTTGCAAAATATCTTCACATAACTTGCACGACACTGTCATTAAACACCTCCCACTTAGCGAAATTATTAAGAAATGGAACTGAACATGTGATTCTGCTGCAGTATTGATCGCAGAGTCAACATGAGAATAGCCGTCGAAGATATTCAAGGTTTCATCATCGAGCAACAATTCCAACCTGAGGAGATAGCTATTAGGATTGGAACTCAATTTAGTAACTTTTTACTGCTGCCAAACACACCATTTTTCTGTTTGAGTAAAGAAGATCGCCATACCGCCTGTTACTTGAAGCGAAACATTCATAGATTGAGGTATTCCTCCTGCTTTGTGGAATATAATCAATTGGATGCCATCCTCATGGAAGATCTACAGGGAGTCGATGTCATTTAGGTGCGAAGACATCAAAAACATGACTATCTAACTGAGAAGTTTTACGAATTGGATATATCTACAGGCGTTGTGCATATGGAGGTCTATGACAAAACAACATGGATGGTTTATCCTGTATGCATCACATTCGCAACCGAACCAACCACAATTGCAGTCTTCGAAATGTAGATATGTTATACAAATGGCTTTGTGATATGTTACCGAAATGAAAATGTATGATAAATTTCTATTCAAAATTATTATTTTCTCCTAACCTCAGTGACAATATACCCTCAACAAAATCGGAGAACGAAACAAAAACGACAATGACGACGGAAATATGACGAATAAACGCACGCAAAATGGTCGAAACGCACGCAGATTGGTTGAAACGTACGCAAGACGGTCGAAACACATATAAAACGGTCAAAAGGCACGTGAAACAGTCATAATGTACGCAAAACAACGTATTTTGACATTTTATTGTTGAATACTCCGCTCTTCCATTGCCCCCACGTGAATTGCACAACGCGTAAGCCCTCGACACTTTTGGGTGTCGTCTCCTCTTTCTCCTGATGATGCTAACTCGGTTAACAAAGATATGACTTGGTGTTTTTCTAACATATTGAAACGTGAGACCTTCCTAGTCATTTCATTACCATACAATTTTCAACGAGTCGAACTGCCAACCGTTCATGCCTAATTTCGAAACCGGCAACGCTACATCGCTCCATAAACAACGATTTATTTTACAATCGGCAACACCAAACCTGTCCTTGCGCTAGCGACGTATAACTTCGATACCATCTTTCTTTGCATCGATTACGTCACAAGTGTCTCTCTCACTCTCACAAACACAGACCTTCATATGAAACACCAATTCTTTCCCGAATCTAAGGATATTTTCCTATCTTCTACATGGAAATGACGTTACAACATCTCTAAAATTTTACGGAAATCCAGAAATGGGGTTGAGTATAGGAAGCTAGTCAATTCTAGTCCCAACAGAACAACTGCTATAAATATCAACAATTCGCACTTACTTCCAATATTCCACGTTGGTATCGAGGCTAAGGACAACATCTACCACGTTGATGACCTGCTTTCAAATCTCATACCGATGTCTACTAGGACCACGTGACTTGTTCATGAGGAGGGTCTCAGAAATGAAGGCCCGAGGGGTGAGGCGGAGGCCCAAGGAGGCCCACGCTCTTTGAATCTCCCCAATACTCATTCTATCCTTCTCTGCATCGATTACGATCTCTTCCACTCACTGAAGTCTCTCTCTGAAACACTTACCAACAACGCGCGACCTTGAAGTGAGCCATAAGTCTGTTTGTTCATCTACTTTCACTTTCCGAAATATCATAAAAATGTTTAAGTTCCTCCACCCATTCTAAAAATGATTTTCAACTAGATGAACCATCATTTTGTAATCCCCATTATGAACTGGAACATCATTTGGAATCACATTTATTACTGATTTTGCATCTAACTCTATAAAAGATGCATATGCAATTTCCCAAAATTCAGTATAAGACGCCTTATCAGTATTAGGTTGTTCAGGAATTGGGAAACGTTCAACTCTTCCTGATATAGAAGTTGATCTTGATTCAATAATATTATACCTTGGAACTTTGAAAATACGTACGAATGATTTCAAATCAGAAGAAGTTTAATCAATGAATGCCATTTCAGTTGCTGCACCGAACTCATCGTTTATCATTTGAGATAAAACAGTTTCTTGTGACAATAAGCTAGCTTATATGATGCGTTCGGAAGTTAACGTCTTCCCAGTTGCATTGATCGTACCTATTCGCAACAAATAATCAATTTTTTCATCAGAAAGGTATAACGGTTCTATTTTACCTTCCATTTCATTCAACATTGTGAATATGTATTTTCAAGTTTCAATAAGAAGTAACAAATTCAACACACCTGTTAAAATATCAAGAAATCGTACGCAGGACAATATGAACACAAATCACACTACTACAAATATTCCACGAAACCAATATACTGAAATTAAATGATCATAAAATACTTTATAAAATTTCTTTGATAGTTTTGAGGTTGCCCCCAGTGCAACATTCAAACTCCTATGAATATCTCAAGTTACCAACGCCAATTTCTCATTATGGAAATCAACACACGTTGGCACCAAATTCTTGCAATTGAAAATCATGTCCTACGTTGGGCGTCAATTTTATAACGTTTCACCACACTTTTTTTGGATCGTGTGCAAATAAGCGACGTATGGGCCCAGTTGGAATGACTTGATCTTGATTTGCGGTGCAAGGGCACACGACGGTTCTTGGTTTTTTATTGAAGTCCAATTATAAGTGCAGGAAAGGATTACCACAGACAAAATACTTTCTACGTTCTCTCGGATCTAATGACCCACCTTTCTACAACTATAACATTCAACAAAAAAATGTGTCAAAGAAGTATTCGCCTAACATGACTGATTGTTTGAATTCGAAAATTTATTGAATGTTTTTGAAAATTTGAATCGTTCCTTATTATTACACCTATTTCAATTCTTACCCTCAAAACATGATTCTACATAAGCAAGATCAGATTCAAGACAATTGGATGATTCACGTGGTGAATATTTATGTTCAATTTGTGTAGCCTCATCTACTTTTCACAAAAGAAAATAATTTCCTTTCTTCTATTAATGTCTTTTAGAATCAATGATACAAAGTATTTTGGTGAAACATTTCTCCTGATTACTTTCGAACATCCATCAAAATCAATTGGAGAAGCATTGCATTATTGCAACATAAATGTCGATAGGTTCATCACGACCCTGCGACCTACTTTAAGATTTCTCAAGTGATTATTCATCATAACTAAAAGGTAGAAATGCACTTTCCAATCGAAAAACTATTTCACGCCAACTATGCACTTCATCTTTGATAGATCTATATCAAATCACACGCTACAAATATTCCACGAAACCATAATACTAAAATTCAACCATCATAACCATACTATATGATATTTATTTGTTAGTTTTGAAGTTTCTCCAAGTGCAACAATTGAACTCCTTTCAATATTACAAGTTAACAGCGCTAATTCCTCATTATGAAAATCTACACACATTGGCACCAAATTCATGCAATTAAAAATCAGGCCTCACGTTGGATACCAATTTTATAACGTTTCATCACTCGTTTTATGGATTATGAGCCACTAGCTCTTGATTTGCGGAGGCAAGGGCACAGGTCTTGGCCTTTTATAGAAATTCAACTATGAGTGCTGAAAAGGATTACCAAATTGAAAGCTCTTATTTGGACGCTATCTATAGAAGTTTCTGAGAATACTTTACTACTTCTGAACACTTGTCACTGTAGATCAACTTTGTTACACCGGGATGGGAGACACTTGCAGAATTCTAACGAAACAAGAAATACAGTTCACTTGAGAGTCTTAATAGGGTTTTGCATCATCAACCTTGGAATGATTTGACCAACAAAAACATTTCACATCAATGTTGAAGTTACATGGTCACTAAATTAAGAAATCAGAGTGTCAATGAATAATAACAGAATACAGTGTCTCACTCTAGGGTTAATATACTAAACCTCATGAAAATCTTATGGAAATCCTGATGGAAATTCTATTTCCAGAAACCACAAAGGAAACTCAAAGATGTTGTTTTACAATGCTCTGTTTCTTGAGATTCGAGATTCCGGCAGTCTCCAGCAGTAGCCACTTCAAACCTATTATTTATCAATACAGCCAAACACGTCCACGATAATCTTCTACTTGTGTCCAAATAATTCCTGTTCTCAGTGCTCCTCATGCTTTTTATGATCGTTTATCTTTTATTATTTTTTATGATCATATGTTTTCTGTGATTTTGATGATTTTACAATGTTTATGTTTTTTCTATGATTCGCAATCTACGATGAACTATTTTGCCTGGCACAACCATAAAACATAAAAAAGTTGTGAAAAAATCCTAATGATTCTTTGGTTAGCAACAATCAAAAAATGCAATATATGATTTCATATAATCCTCTATTAAATTCATATCTATAAATACCTTGAAATTTTAAATTTAAATTCTAATACCTCACAAATTTAATTTAAAACACCACTACGTGTTTCCTATACGAAGCCAATCACATTATACTCCTTCACACATTATACGTTACATTACACTATGAAAATTAATTCTATGACTGAACAAAACCACAGTATGAAAATGACTGAACATAGGAAGAAGAGTACTAGTGGTTAACGTCTATTTGCATACCTAACCATCAAATGAATAAAATATTGAAAAACACCCAACACTCATTTATCTCTGTTTCTCCGTACTGGTGAGTCCTAAAGAGCTGAAGTTTGATATTTAGGTGCTTCTTAGCACTTATAAGAAGAAAGAAAGGATTTTCAAATATATATCTGGCAAATAAAATTCTTTGTGTTCAGATTGTGTCACAAACAATGCGACTCGACAAGAGCGTAATGCACTATTTGCAGCTATGATATGATGAGAAAGTATTCAAAATCGAAGTATGTTCGTCAGAGCATTGGCATGATGATCCCATTTTAGATGTGAATCTATGATGATATCAAGATATTTAGTTTTTTAAAATTACTTTGATTGCATTCTGATTCATTCAATTGAAATTTCATCATCAGTGTTTCTATTATTCATTTTCATAGCAACTCAAAGGCACAGACACGATTTCATCGAAATCGATAGTGAGTAATTTATGACACAATACATTGAACCAATTATTGAGGTCGGTTTCAATTTAATTTTTGAGTTCAGTCCAGTTGTTCGCAGTATTCATTATGACAGTATAATCAGAATCTCTGAAAGTTTGCCTACCGTTTGAATATTGAGTATGTCATTCATTCACACCAAAAAAAATTGGAACCAATATGGTACCTGTAAATGAAATTTCCTTGGTTACTCATTGCAGCAATAATTTCCGTAACGTGCGTTTTACTTTGGAAATAATTTTATGGTAATGTTAAAAATTCTCCTCGGTTTCTCACATCTTCCATTATATCCAATAACTGTTTGTGATTAACAATATCGAAGGCTATTGCAAACTTTTGCAAAATAGCATTGGTAGAGCCTCTTTCCTGTCTAAAACCAAATCGTATATTTAATATTGAATCGCAGTGATCAGAATATTTCGTTAACCGTTATTTAGGCTTTTATCCATGAACTCATTCAGGTTAGTTATCGATGATATTGGTCTAGAGTTCCCCATTTTCATTTCGTCTCCTTTTTTTGAAATGTAGGGTTATAACTACGAGTTTCTGCAATAATCTTTTGGTATAACCTTCGCCCTAGCAATGAAACCGCATAGCATCGATGATTTCTGCTGCATTAGTAGACGAAACGTTTGGTACTTCAACCTCCATTCGACCAAGGTNAATTTATATCATATCAGACAATGGACGTCCGAACTGATGAAATGCACCACGAAACATTGTCAACCACCTTCGAACAAATTTATGTTTTATAGTAGGATAACCCACAATTTTTAATTTGACGATGAATGTGAATGGACTCCGGAATTGGCTATGGGAGCTGAATCATTGAAAGCAAAAAGTTCAACAAAAATTTTCATCTACATTAGATTTTTTTTTCGAAACTCTTGAATTTTTCCAAATTGAAAAGAGTTTTGAAATATTGCCTCAGTTTTTCAAAATAATTGATATTTTCTAAATAGAACAAATTGAATATGTGACGGATTCGTTCGATACTTGATGAAAATCTATATCGTATTCAAAAACACTGTGAGACTTTCCGTACACAGTTTCACAAAAAGCCAACAAGTGTTTTGCTATACAATAGTTTCTCCAAGCGTTTTCATACGTATCTATACGAGTATGAACACGAATTTGTATTCCAAACATATGAAGAAGCTATTGTGTAGCGAAAGACGTGTTGCGTTTTTTAGAAACTTTGTAGTGAAAATCTCACAATAGAGTATTTCTTATATTGAGAAGGTATATTTTTAGAAGGAATTAATTTTTGTAAGAGAGAGTTTTTGGCCTTCTACTTTTCCATCTTGATACAAAAAAGATGGAAATCTTCCAAAGAATGGGAGGAATCAATTTCAAATGAATAACTATATAGAAAGATGTGTAGATCAGGCAAAAAAGTAACTTTCAGACACGAACTGGAAAACAAGCCATCATGAAACAGCTATTTTCATATAAACATTGAGTTACATGAAAGAAAAGTACTTTCGAAAGAGATACTATTACATGAACGCCGAATTATACGAAAAACACTTTTCTCTATTCCATTTGTATTCGAAACATTCGTATTGGAATCGAATGAAATATCACTCACAGGATATCTTCACAATATAGTTAATGAGAGACGTAACATTTCACTTACATGGAACACTCTCATCTTCACTGCTAGACATCCGATGTTTCGCCGTAAGATACTTGCCTTATCGGCTCGTCAGTAGCAAATACGGATAACATTATAGAAAAAAACACTCGATTCGTTCATAATTACGACTTTTTGTCACGGAATGGGTTGATTGTACCCATGTCACCGATGATAATACGTAAGTAACATTCATTTGTTTATTTGATTGAATCCCAGCCATAGCCATCTCGTTTAAATTGAAAGGGTATATTCATAGGAGAGATCAATTTTTGTGAAAGAAAGTTTTTGACCTGCTATTTCTACTTCTCATGATATAAAAAATGTGGAAATGTTTCTGGGAAAGGAAGGAATCAATTTCAAAAAATTAACTCCATACAAAGATGTGTTGATCATGCAAAGAAGTAACTTTCGAACACAAACTGGAAAAAAATCCATCTTTAAACAGCAATTTTCATATAAACATTGAGTTACACTAAAACAAAATACTTTCGAAACGAATACTTTCATATGAACACTGAATTATACGAAAACACTTTTCTCTATTCCGTATGTATCCCCAACATTCGTAATGGAAACAAACAGAAATCATTCACAGGATTTCTACACAATATATGTAATGAAAGACTTAGAACTTCACTTATATCTGTCCTTCTCACTGCTAGACATCCGATGTTTCGCCATAAGATACTTGCCTTATCGGCTCTTCAGTAGCAAAGACGAATAACATTATAAAAAAACACTCGATTTGTTCATGATTACGACTTTCTGTCACGGAATTTTTTGAAATTGATTTTTTTTTCTTTGTGTATCAAGATGGAGAACGAGAAGTCAAAAAACTTTTTTTTCCAAAAAACCAATCTCTCCTAAAAAAACCCTTTCAATTTAATCAAGATTCCTATGGCTGGTATTCAATCAAATAAGCGAATGAATGTTACTTACGTACTGTCATCGATGACATGGATAGATTGCACCCATTCTGTGACACAAAGTCGTAATTATGAACGAATTGAGTGTTTTTTCGAAAAGGCTTTTTATCCCAGTTTGAGTATGAAAGTTACTTATTTGCATGATCTACACATCTTTAAATACAGTTGATTTTTGGAAATTGGTTCCTTACTTTCTTTGGAATTTTTTTGTATCAAACTTTCTTTCCCAAAAGTATTTCCGGGATAAATAAAGTGAATGTTTTCGTCAATGCACAAGAAATACATTCCAGTTCGTTTTCTGGCATAATCGCCTCAATCAAAGATGAAAAATCGGCTACTGATAATAATTCAATGTTTCCTTCATTCAGTCCATTTTTAGGTAGGTCATGACGAAATCTTACGAGTTGTTGGACCCTTTGCACTTTCATTACTCACAGAAACTATTATATTATATCGTTTCATCTGGTGGACATCATACAGGTAGTCACAATTTGGCCACCTGAAGTATATTCAAAAATTTGCTTCCTCTTCTTCAGGAAAATTACCCAAAGGGAAAGTAAACCTTCTTTTCCATTTCTAAATATTGAAGTAGATTATGCTGGGCCTGTCCTAATGAAAGACAGAAAAGTAAGACATGTTTCACATCTATTTTTATTTATTTTTTCATGAAAGCAGTCCATCTTGAATTGATATCAGATTTTACGTCAGCTATTTTATAAAGAGACAATTCATTTCACATAAAGAGAGTTTAATACTTGTGAGAATAAAATAAATTTTGATTTCACGATGATCCTTACTATCTTGAATACATCTCGTCCTCTCATTTCAGAATAGGACGATTCATAAGAACTATCCTTGACGAAAATCTCATCAACGTATCTGACTATTCAGAAAAATGACATTTTTCATTCTTGATTTGAACAGGAGTACATTTATATAAATGGAAGGACTCACCAACTACTGTAAAATACCTCCAAATTGCTGGTTTTTGAGAAGAGATTATGTATCCAGAGCTTCAAAAGGGGTCAACAAACGCTCTATCAGAAGATTATGCCCATCGTCAGTTACCTTCATTCGAAAGAATGCCAATGACATTTTTAATTTTTTTTCACAATACAAAATCAAATGCATATGAACAATATAAGAATGAATAGGAATAAAGTAATTTTTCTCGAACCTAAGTCATTTTTAAACGGAAAATTTCAAGTAACAAAGAATGTTCAGAATTCGCGAATATTTTTTTACCTGAATATGAAAAATCGTATGTGAAAGTACTGATATTTGGATTCGAAAAGGAAATGTGTTCATTTTTTATTCGTAATATTTGAATGAATTGAATAAAATTGATTTTTCATATCTCATCAGATTTATTGATAATTGAATGATAATATTGAAAATATCGAATTTTCATTGATAAGATGGAAAAGTATATCCACGAAAATATTGAGAAAGAAGTATATATACTTCAAATTGATGTTATGTTCATAATGATTATTTGCTAGTAGATAAAATGAAAAGATGATTGACATGAGTATTTTTCTTTGGAAAAGTATATCCACGAGAATATTGAGAAAGAAGTATATATACTTCAAATTGATTTTATGTTCATAATGATTATTTGCTAGTAGATAAAATGAAAAGATGATTGACATGAGTATTTTTCTTTGATTGAAATCATATTTTACTGAAGAATAGGAATAAGAGTATGAAAAAAAATGTTTGAGAAAGTTATAGGAATAGCGAAACGCGTCAAATATTACAGGTAGTAATATATTCTGGATATTTAAAAAATAAGTGTTTTTGTTAAAGTGAGTGATTCCCAAAATAGTCCAGATAGGCCCTCAGGAGTTCACGAGAGACTCGACGGAGGTCCACGTTGGTGTGATCAAAAAATGATGGTTCACAATTCGTAAGCGGGGGTCTATGAAAATTTATTGGTTTTCGTTACTGAATAACTAACATGTTGGCCTGACTCCACCTATCAATGTAGGCAGATAATAATTTGAGAAGCTCAGCGACTCTCACATGTAAAAACTTGAAAATTCCATATTCAGTTCAACGTGTCCTGACTTGCAAAGCGCCGCCGCTGCCGTTCGCAACGCCTTCTTAGACGTGCAAAGGGAACAAAATACAACTTGTGTGTGTACTTGCAATCTTGCATGAACTTGTTTGGTTCTTCACCGATATAAATAATAAATACAAATGGTAAAGATAAACGATACTCAGTTGTTTCTGGAATTTCGAAATGAAAAGTAAAATAAAGTGAATCGATATTAGTGTTTACCGGTATCGGAAAAAGTAAGTACTCATCTGCCTACTTGTTATACACACTCGAACTATTACATCTACGAAAACTATTCAATATCCAGCATAGTAATAGCCGGGAAAGTAGTTGTTTTACGACAGACATTACCAGAACCTATGGTGTAGGTAATTGAGAGCGATTTTATGATACGTAGGTAGGTATCTCTCCTCAATATAGTCTTCAGACACGGTTTGATCTCTGTTAGAGTATTGGTACATGGGATGTTTTTTCCCCTGGGGCTTTGTTCACGAGATGGAGCTGTTACTAGTTAACAATCCTTCTCTTAGATGAAGATTCCATAGATGCAATTGTGGCGCATTGAAATTAATCGAGTCCTATGCAATTTGCTGTTTGTATCGGATCTTTTGTGCACTGATGAAGCAATACATGGAAACCGGTCTGTAGACGAGGAAAGTTGCTGTTTTTCGGTAGGCATCCACCAGAACCTACGGTAGGTAGTTGAGACAGATGAATATTTCGAGACTTATTTCGAAATATTAATTTTCTGATATCAAATGAGCAAACTGAAATTGTTGAATGAAAAAAAAAATATAAGAGAAATAGTCAAAAATGAATTATTAAAAATTTGAATCACCTCCGTTACTTCAATATTCATTTTGCCTTTACTTCGAAGAGGACGTGTGGGAACAAAACCAGAATATTCCGAATATGACTAATTTTTGAATCACGAGTCCTAATATTATTTAGCCAGAAATCTCTTTCTTGGTTATTTTCTTTGTGGCGATTGGGATATCAGCCAGTTCTGTTTGAACCACGCTAGTATTTTTACCCATTCCCCACTCAATCCTTAGGACTAGTGATCTGGAGTACACTCCACATTCTGAGCCTTCTTTGGTTTATGAGCCGTCAATATACGTATTGCATTTCAATCATCTGAATCTGTGTTCTGTTTTATTTGTATTTTGTGAGGTTTATTAAACACAAACCTGGGTTCAATTACATCACTGGTTGCCTGCAGCAGAGGTTGCGCAGTGAGCGCTACTCGCCATAGGCTCAGCCTCAACTAACTCATTATACCAGCCGTGCGCAATCGTAACTTGGCCATTAACGTAACCTCCTCAACGTCAGACCAGTAATTAATTCCATTGCCCCGTTTGGTGTTGCTCTCATGGCTTCTGTGATGTTTGAATAAGCTAATCGCTGTATTTGATATAATGTTTGGATGGTCGTTGCTTGTAGAACTTTAGGTCCCCATGCAATGGCTCCGTACGTTAACATAGGTTTTATTATTGCAGTGTAGATCCAGGTAACCACATGGGTAAAAGACCTCATGCGCGTCCCACTGTCCTTTCGACATTGCCCATAAGCCACATATGCTCTTTTTGCACTAATCTGTTGGTGAGAGTTCCATGTTAGCTTCCTCTCGAGGATAGTACCGAAGTATTTCACCTTTTCACATAAGTTTAGTTTGCTTTCAAGATTTCGGGGGGTTTTAAGTCCGAAAAATTTCTTTTCCTGGTGAAAACGACCATCTCAGTCTTCTTGGGATTGATCGACAGTGAGTGTTCCTTATACCATGTTTCTATTAATTTGAGCCCATCCTGGGTATCCAGAACCATGTTCCAAAGAAGGGGTGATAAGACCCTTCCCTGTGGACATCCCCTCATGACCAGTCCTTCCACTGTGATGTCTTCTACATTGATACGCATTGCTCTATCAGACATCATCTTAAGTATACATTCTCCCACTACCAGAGGTACATTCCTGGAGTGTAGTTGCTGGGTAATTGTTGGAAAAGTTGTTTCATCAAACGCTTCCTCGATATCTATGAATATACCCAGGGTAGATTCTTTATTGTCCAATGATCTTTCGATTCTGCCAACCAAATGGCGAAGGGCCGAATCAGTAGACCTTCCCGGAGTATATGCATGCTGATTTGGATGAAGTGGGTTGTGAACTTATACTTCATCTTTTATATATATCTCACATAGTCTCTCCATAGTTCTTAAAAAGAACGATGTTAGACTAATTGGTCGAAATACTTTTGGTAATGTGTATCCATCCAACCTAGTTTGGGTATAAATACTACTCGTACTTCTCTCCACTTACTGGGAATATATCTCAGAGCTAGAGAGGCTCTGAATAAACCAACCAGGTGCGGCATAAGAATATCTTATCCCCATTGAATTATGGCTGGTCTTATGCCGTTAGGTCCTGGTGACTTGAAGGGGTAAAAGCCCGATATTGCTCATCTTATTTTGTCCTTTTCAATTACTGCCCTAGCAGATTGCCAGTCGTATTGTGGGGGTGTTGTTGGTACTTTCGTCCAGTTGCTCATTCCAGGAAATACATAACCTGGGAAGTGACTTTCCATAAGAATCTCAGTACTCTCTTGGGGGTTGGCGGCTTTGTCGTCCTTTTCCTTATGGTGGTCCAGGCAGTCTTCGACTGCCTCACAATAGGCTTTCCAGGCTTCTCGTCGTTTTTGTCTGCAGACTTTTTTGAACTCTCTGAGGTTGGCTTGATATATACCCCAGTCGTCTTCGAGTCTTGTACGTTTTGCCTTGTTGAAGTTTATTCTCGCTGTCTTCCTGAGTTGTTCCAGTTCAGAGCACCACCATGTATTAGTTGTGCCAACTGTTCGAACCATCCTCATCGGACAGGATTCCTTATAGATAATGTCTATTTTGTTTTGGGATACATAGCGTGTACTTTTCCAGTTTTTCATTATTACCATTAGTCAGGACCTCTGTTTCCCGCAGACCTCAAGAGTTGATTGTAGAGAGCTATATCCGTTTTCTTCGGGTACGGGATTGTACAGAGGTTGTGAGATTTTGGCGAAAGGTATAGGTTAACCAGCGGTGGTGTGACATAGACATATCATCCGACACTTGCCAGTCCTGGATTTTGTTTGATATTTTGACTGTCGTCAGAGTGATATCTATTAATGTTTGGCTATGGGCGTTGATGAATGTCGGCTCCATACCTCTGTTCAAGATTGTTGAATCTTTCTCAATTATAAATTCATACAGGAACTTACCTCGGGCGTTGATATCCTTGCTGCCCCAGCTCGAGTGGTGAGAGTTTGAGTCCCATTCCACTGCCTCTGTTTGAGGCAGAGGAATGCGATATATTATAAATTGGCTATAGTTATGATATGAGAACAACTTTCAGAGTAAATCATAGAGAGATATCACCATTTTCACTAACAAAACTTCAAAATATTGACAAAAATGGAAAAATTAATGGTAGAACTGAATCTCTGACGTGGAATAAATCCAAAACAAGCACCGTTTCCAAACACCTGACTGCCTTTTCTTCTTCTGAAGACGCCAAGTTGGTGAAACGTATGTCGAGAAGAGTATTAGAGTTTTGATGTTTGGGAACAGTGCTTGTTTTTGAAAAATGAAAGATTAGCATTATACCTTGTCGTGTAGCAGATGTAAAATAAGTGAAACTCTGAGTAGATAATAAAGCCAACATCATAAACTCAGGAAGAAAGGGCAGATAACGGCATCGGGGATAGTTATATATTCGAGAATCAAATTCTGATCAATGAAGTGACATAAAACAAGGATCATCATCGAAGAATTATAAAGCTGTAAATCTCAAAATTCTGCATAAATTCCTCCCTCAGATGATACGTGAATCTCAACCAAATCTATGGAAATAGGACCTTGTGAAAAAATTAAAGTTTTCAATCGAGACGATATTTGTAACAAAAATGTTATATTAATATTGAAACAGTTTTTTCAGGGGCTCAGGATTGATATTGAAAAATCGTAAAATACCACATACTGTTTATGTTGGCATTCTATAGACTTTCATTCTCTTATATTTATATTTAATTTCGTTAAATTTCGTTGAACTTAAGCTTGCAAATATAAAATGTTGGTTAGAAATTATGACGAACATATAAAAAAATTATGCTTTTTTATAGTTGTTTGTAAGTTATCTTCTTCATGTTCGTTTATGATATATGAAGGGTTAATTCAAAAATAATATTGGCGTATATTATTATTGCACAGACCTCATTTCCTACCTGAGTGTTATATTGAACTTCTTGACATTAGTTTGATGGTATTTTTCCCACGCTGCTCTCGCTTATGTTTGTAAATACAAAAAATATTTCATCTATTGTTTTGGTCGTGACGCACAATCATTATTATTGGTATGCAAGATTCGGACAGATTATATGCGACAGATTCTTAGATATATTTTTCAGCATATGATAACTTCCTATCTTCCTTCAGAAGTTTCCCACTTTCAGTATAATGATGAAAAAGCAGAAAACCAAAAGGTGTCAACTCAAAAATTTATCTCACTAACGAAATCTTATTTTTTACCAAATCAATGTTATAACTGAAACATTTTTCTTCAACACATATTACTTAGTCATATTCATGAATTGAATCTTTTGAAAGTGGAATGATATTTTGATGATTTTTTTTGATAAAACTACGGCGTGAATATCAGCCAAATAATCTTTCATCTAATGAATTCACTTATTGACGATTGAAACTTTCAAAAGTATCTTCAGGTTTTCAATAGTTTACCAGCACATATAGAAATTGGTATTTTTCATTAATTAGGTTCCATGAAAGTATTCAGTTATTTTCATCAGTCTGTTATGCATGACTTATCTTGTGAACGGGTTTTTCCATTAGGATATTACTTTTCGATGCGTTCCATTTCTGTTTGCATTTAGTAATTTGCAAATCAAACGCTCAAGCTCAACAATATCTTAAGTGTTTTGATTTCAAATAAATTAGTTCTTTGTTTGTTGTACCCTATGTGTTTATTGAGTTGGCAAACTTTACAAAAAAATATTGAACATATGCCGCTATTTTACACAAAAGATATTTGAACAGCAAAGCATTTTATCTTCATTCTGATAATTGAGTAGCTGGTTGTTCGATATGATGAATCCATTGACAAACTGAGTTAACTGTCTTCAAAATTCTGAAAATGGTATCAACGTTTTTTTCTGATAAAAACATAAGCTTCCTTCTCAACTTTGGCATGAGGCAGGATATCAGAGTCGGACGTATTTTTTGTAAAAATGATTAATTTTCAGTTCTTTTTAATAAAAAATCCGATATTGTGACATTACTTCCGCCTGGGGGGCGCAAATAACTTTTTTTTAATGAAAAGGAAAGTTTCGTGATATTTTTTCATTAAAAAAAATACAGTTGCGAAGTTATTGATATGTGTGACTGGTGACTTGTTTACTTTATACTAATTCATGATCACTTAAATGAAATGAATAAACCACTTTTGTCTAAATACCACTGGAAAATTTTATTTATACGACCGGTTTCGGGTTTGATCCCATTATCAAGTTATTGATGTTTGAATTTGGGACTAGGAATTTTTAAATTCCGAAACTCTATATCAGACATCTTAAAATAAATGTTCACTGGAAAGGGAAATGAATTAAAGACATAAGTGTTTATTTCAAAGGCATGACACGATAGCATTCTATTTCAGCCTAGTTATCATTTATCTTACACAACAAAAAATCATTTGAGCAAAGGTTCTTTCATAAACCACCTGACGACCTGACAGTGAAATAGTATATTGTGAAACTCATTTCTAACGTTTGAGAATGTTTCTGGAGTAATGTTCACGCTAGTTCCGGTTATTCTGTCTCTGAGTTTCCGTATTAACATAAACTTTTGATTTGAATATAGTCGGAAAGAAAAAAGTCGGCAAGAGTCAAATCCGGTAAACAAGCCATGGACCGCGCCACCCAAGCCACATGCCTGAGTATGTCTGACTCAACTAATCCCTCACAGGCTTTTGAAAAGTGGACGCGCACCACCTTGTTGGAAAAAGAAACAATTTTTCGAATTCATGATGATTATAGGCCACAATTTCTTGAATCCGTGTATGAATGACATCTTGAAAAATTCCCAAATAGGAATCATCAGCCAGATTATTCTTTAGAACTATGGGATCAACAATTTAATTTTCCATATATCCTGCTCAGACATTTATTGTTCAGGCGTTTGAGTGTGACCTTCTAAAAAATATGTAGAATATAGGTGACTAAAATCACACATTTTGGCTGTTAATATTCGCGTTTGAGAGATAAGTGAAAAAATTATTTTGGAAATGACTTCAAAAAACTGCATTCTTCTGACGGGGTCAACTTCAGTTCATTCATGTAATACATTTAGTTTAAAGTGGTGAAACTTATGTCTTCTGCGATATTTCTTGATGGTGTTTGTTGAGACATTATTCTCACGAGCAACTATTTTTGTAGACTGCAGGTGAATTTCCATCTATTTGTTTCCTGAAATAGATTTTTTTTTCATGCCCTCTAGTTCTATAGGTACACTTTCAGTTGTTTGCAATTTTTGAACCAATTCCTTTAGATATTTTCGGTAAATCAGATCAACGGTCGGTCGGTAGCCAAGCGGTTCGGCGTGTGTGCTTTCTTCACTCACTCGAATTGATTGCCGTGTTGGTCGGTGGTGTTACGTTTCAATTTAGCACTAGATCAATACAGCTCCTATGTGACCTTTCAAAACACTACCTTACCTTTTAAGATCTTTATTCAGAGGATATTAACAATGTAATTCAGTTACAAGTTGATTTTGTTCAATTAACATCATAGTAATGGGAATCTTCCGTTCCATAGAAAACCATACCTGAAATGTACAAGAATAAATGTATGCTCCCTGACTAACTGCTTTGACCAGTACTTACGCATTCTCCTCTTGCCAATCGACGTTGGAGATCCGAAAATTCCTCGCTAGGTTGAAATAGTTGTTATTGTTTGTTTCTCAGTTT
>NW_019293174.1:25406-40407 GCF_000500325.1 Leptinotarsa decemlineata
TTTTTTTGAGCGTCGTTACTACCGTAATTTATGGCTGATTGAATTCGTGGTTAGATACACCGCGCTCTTGTATGGACATTTGAACATCGCGTAGTAGTGTGAATATTGCATTGTTGTCTTAGAAGCGTTGTTGGTTAATCCATGTAAGTTAGGATTACTGAATAAATCATATTGGGGATCTTTATCTTTTATTTCCAATATTAATTGGTAAGTTATTGATATTGTGAGTTACTTAGGGTATCTGGAGGATTAAATTTACCTGGCGCCCATTAAGATCTATTTGAAATTTGCTAAGTTGTTTAACCCACTCCCGTCTCCACTGTTTAGCTTAGCCGCGGATACCCATCTGTCTTATTTGTTACCGACAGATGATTTAGTCTCCTCTTGTGGTTTGTGAGGTGACAGTGGTTCAAGCCCTAGTCTGAACGGTCAATCTTCACTTGCTATCGTCCAACACGTGTTAGGTATCACACGTTAAAAGGTAAGACCTCGTTAATCCTCAGCTCGCAAAAGTTTCGACTTCTGAGGGTTCTCGTTCGTAGGGGTGCGACAGCTGGTTAACGGAAAAACAGATTTTGAACAGATTTTTTAAAACAGGAAATCTTGCATTGCACCCTTTTTGCCTCATGAGAATCACGACCGGCTTCGGCGTGAACAAAAACTGTTTCTGTTTTTTCCATTGAAGATCTGGTGCCAACCAGATGCTCCGATGAGCTTTTTGGTCCTATGATATTTGAAACTACTGATATCTCATTTACTATTGATCAATTGAGCTATTGACGTCATACGATTCTGCTTCCTTCCCGAGGTGGGCTGACATCTGACAACTCTCGTCTGATATCTACTATCTAATGAATAACATCTGACGACTGGCTGGTGAGAGCTGACATTTGGTTCCTACCACCCCCACTCCATAGTGTACTCAACCTGCACATATTCTACTGACTAAAAATTCCACCGTCACAAATGCAAGGTACTGTGAGTCAAATATTTACTAATCAAAAACATATTGAGATGAAAAATTTAAAAAAATTATGAAAAATGAGTTTGTAATTTCGAAAAGCCCTCAAATGAAAATTCACCCGAATATACCACCTTCCAATGGTTTCCTCTTTCTTCGAAGAAACAATCATTGGGAAAATAACTGTAAGAATATCTCATGAAAAGTTCCATTGAAATTCTTCTTCTGAGTGGCTACAGAGCTTGCAATTCAAATAGAGCTTTAGTCTTCCAAGCAATGTCGAGGAATAGATTTGAATAATTTTTATGCTCACTCGGGGCATAACCTTCCACAATTCTGAAAATAAAACTGAATAAATAAATAATTCAGTGTAGTAGGTATAAGAAAAAGCAAACTGAAAAGTTCACCCTGCAAAGTTGAATATTCAATTGAAAATGAAATTTCTCCAGTTATCTTTCTTCAGATGGTTGACGTTCCGGAAAATTATCCTGTTTTCGTTTTCAAAACCAAAAAAAATTACTTTCGAACAACGCTCCATTCGCAAACAGTTATATTTTTTCTTTGACACACGTGTTCCAGAAAAATAAAGCTTTTTACAATTTAGGCGTTTCTCCCGAGTGGATTTTAGAATAAAAAGAACTGTTTTGTAAATGGTCCTGTTTTGTAATTGGCATATCTGAGTTGATAGCGTTTCAACCTATCAACGTGATTCCTGGAATATTGATTTATATTTTCTGAATTATTTTGTTTATCATTTTTTATTTTGATTCCTTTTTTTTTAACCACAAACCTTCGGTTTCGTTAGATGCATGTATGGAAATTTTGTGTTGGAAATTTTCACATTCTACCTGGATTCGGAATAGTGCATCGGCATTTTTGTTGACTTTGCCATGCTTCGTAGTCTTCGAGTTTGAGTCGCCAGCGTGGTAGCTTACTACCAACCATGTGAGGGGTCTATGATCGGTGATAATTTGGAATTTTCGTCCGAAAAGATATGGGCGAAAATGTTTTAATGTCCAAACGATGGCGAGAAGTTCCCTTTATATTGTAGAGTACTTTGATTCTGCAATACAAAGTGTTCTATATGCATAGGCAACTGGAAGACCTTTGCTAATGGACCTTATGATAAAATAGCACCAATTGCAAACGCACTGGCATAAGTGGTGAGCAAAAATTGTTCTTTGAAATTAAGGTGAATGAGTTCATGTTTGTGTTATTCAAATGCTCGAATGCATACAGCGTTAAAGTTGAAGGGGATATCTTTTTGTAATAGTTTGATCAATGGTTTCGATATTTTGGCAAAATTACAAATGAATTGTCGATAGTATCTGGCGAAACTTGAAGAGGAATTTATTTCTTTTTGGGTTTTTGGTTTCTGGAAATTTTGGATAAATTCAATTATTATTGTTGCATTGGGTTTGACTCCATTTTGGGTAATTACAAGTTCAATATAGGTGACTTCTTTTCTCAAGAATTCGCACTCATCCGGTTGAATTTTCAGGTTCGCTTTTCGAAGTATTTTGGATACTTCGGTCAATCTTGCTATGTGCTCATCGATGGTGGGAGAATATATGATGATATCATCCATGTTCTGTATACTTAGAAGGATGTTGTCCATATCTCTCTGGAATGTGCTTGGAGCGTTTCTTGAGCTGAATGGCATACGAACAAATTCGTAGTTACATTGTCTATGGAAAAATCCAGATGCGAGATAGATGGTTGTGAAATATTCGCATTTACCAAGCTGATCTAGGAGGTCCAAAATGTTTGGGAGTGGATATTTGTCGTCAACCGCAAAACCTTTCAGTTCGATGACTACTCTTCACTTCTGTTCACCATAGGCATCCATCTTCTTGGATACACCCCAAAATGTGAATGACCATGGGGATATTGATGGCTGAATGATGTCTTGATCCATGATCAATGATAGGGGATGTGTTTTGGGAAAATTAATCGTTGATGTCCATAATTGTTTCATGTGCTGGAAGGGGTTCCAGTTTTATTTCAGAGAAATCAATTTGCTTTAGGATCGCATTTGTATTTATGATGGAACTGTAAAACATGCCGTTTTCATCAATTTTGACTATGACGTTGGGAATTCTTACTGTCTCAGTATAGCTTCCATGTTCATACAATTGCAATGCAATTAAAATATTTCAACCACTCGGGGTTTCATTTCAATTTGGCTGCTTCTGAAACTTACAAAGGAACCGTTTTAAGGATTTGTCATCAGTTGTTTATTCTTCTGATCAATTTTACAGATGAAATGTTTAAGAAAGTCACATCCGAGTAAACCATCAAAGTCGATGTCTAGGTCGTAGATTGGGACTTTGTGTGGATTGTGTTGTTTGAAATATATTTGAGTGCATTCGTTCATGACAATTTTCTGGTGAGTGATACCTTGTATAGTGACATTTTCAGAAAATATAAGAAGGTATTTTTTGCAAGTTTTGGGTTTGAGAATGGTTAATTCTGCACCTCTATCGATGAGGATTTCGAATGTCTTCGATGTAGAATAAATTCTTTGAAGTCATCCAAAATATAGGACTCACTTGGAAGTTTTTTCTGAAAAGTTCCCATTCGGGTTGAAGTCTTGTATATTCAAGTGACTGAATTTGAGATTAAATTTCTGATATAGGGTCGGTCGATTGATTGTTGATTGTCCGGTGTTGAACAGGTGGGTGGATCGTGTTCGGGAGTGAAAGAAAATCCTCGTACATTGACGGATTTTCAGATGTTTGAATTGATTGTATTGATTTCATAAATTTCACCTTACGATTTGATGCCCACAAACTTTATTTGAGGAATATATCACGACAGTAGCTTCTTCAATAGTAATTTGAATACTAGGTATCATATATAGTATTCAAATCACTCTTGAAAAAACTACTGTTTTAGCGAAACATGTCGTGATATATTTCTCAAATAAAGTTTGTGGAGATTAAATCGTAGGGTGTAGTTTATGAAATTATTATGGATGTTCATCAAGTAACGGCGGAATCGATCAGAAAATTGATTGTATTGGTAATCTTGATCACTAGAGGTATAAAAAAAACTAATTATTAGAGTGCATTGTATGATATTCACTATAAAGGGTTTTACAAAAACCACGACACTCGTTTCGCCATACAGTACCTTCTTAATCATAAACGGAAGGTTTCTTTCAAATTACAACCATTTTATATTATAACGTATCCCATATTCGTATGCTTGATTTCTAATGAATGAATCTATCTGAAAGGTGAAGTATGAATTCACTAACTATTGAGATATTGAGAGTTTTTGAATTTGTTCATTTCCATACCCTTCAACAGGTTAAGTTTCAAACCTTTCTTCTGGAAATTGGAGGGGTTTGTATTCATGGTTGAACTCATGTCCCTCTGTGATTAAATGAGTGGCATATGTGAAATTTATTTTTCCAGTCTGGAAACTATATTTGTGTTCCTTTATTCGGACTTTGAACTTTCTTCCAGTTTGACCTATATAAAACATCGGACCTGAACTTGCAGATTTGTTATTCCTAATGTGCATGCCTAAGTTGTTGTTGGTTTTGAAGGCAATATCTACACCTTTGCTGTGCAGAAAATCTCAAATATTTGTAGTGGGTTGACATGAGTAGATTAAGGTTTTATAACTTTAATCCTCTTCTCTTCGAATAGGGTAAACTTCTTTCAAAGCTTGACTGTATAACTTTTTTAATAATGAGGAATGTATTAGACTGCTGCTATCGTAATCATTGCTGGCGAAGTATAGTAATCATGATCGTTGTCGGATGGGTAGTAAACGTTGGATTGATGATTATTGCTATCAGATGTAGTAGTCTTGATTTTCACCAGTATGATGGTCTTCAGATTCATATGGCATGAAATGGGCTCTGTGGGTTTGATTGAAATTGACATGGTAATTCGGGTTTTTCTGAATTAGGGGTGGTCTAAATTGGTTTTGAGATTGAGTTCAAATTTGGTTTGGATTGGTCTGGGGCCTACTTGGCTGAGAATATGGTTGTAGTTTTGGTCTTGGAAAATTTTGATTTTGTTGAGGGTTTGTTTGGCAAACTTTTATTTGGGTTGGGGGTTTGTTTGCCTTGCGAATTTCTGGTTGAAATAGCGATGATTATTTTGGAGTTTTTGTTGCCTCATTCGACTTTCTGTGGAAATGTGACTCATCTGTCCATAAGTGTGACAAGTTCTTCGAGGTGTTGGTTGGAAGTCTCGTCTGATTATTTGTTGAGGGCGTGTTTGATTCGGTCTTTCGTTTTTTTGCTCTTCGAAATAAAATTGTTGCATTTCGGTCCTGATTCTAATACCAATACTTGAGCTATTTGCGGATTGCGCATGTTTCTGCTATGTAGTAAGGACGGACTTTTTTTCACAAGCGTGCATTATGGACTTGAAGGCGACTAAAAAAGTATTAAAGGTGTCTCATTTGGAAGTTATTTGATACACTGGAGAACATGAAGTATTGTTGTTGAATCTCTAGAGTCTAAAGTCTCCAAAATATGAATTTAATGAATGTTTAATTTCAGTTTAAGTACCAGGATTTTTCGAAGTCATCAATTGTGTTGCTTTACCTCTAAATTCACTTTATATATGATCTATAGATCACGTTGGTCAGCTGTTGACATGTGATATGCACAATCACAAGCATTTGAGTAAGTATTCAAAAATATTTGATCACTTTCGTATTCAGGACCTATTGACAATACTTCAGACAATTTATATGGTCCGATTACATCTGGTTTTGGTTGTTTTTCAGCCATTCCCGATTATTGGTGTCAAACTTTGAATGATCGAACCGAACTTATCGATATTCATAATAATCAATCAGTGTGATTATTGATTTCACAAAGGATGGAAAATGATGATGGAATCAATAGTATTTAGATGGCGAATTGGATTGAGACCATTCAAGTCGTTCACCAATGAGCTTCACCAAGTGTTCCTTCCTCGAGTGATGACTCCTCAGGGTTTGTTTGTTCTTATTGTGTTGGGGGATCAGAATTCGCCAATAATTTTTCAAAAATAACTTCATTTGAAAATACAAAATTCAACAATGAAACTGATGTTACTCGTACAAAGACAAAACTATAATGAATACTGAGTATTGAATACTGACTGAATTTGACTTCGCATGGTCCATTTATAATATAGGGACAGCGGTGTCAGCGGGATACGATGAATAATAATAAGTTCTGCTGACTAAATATATTTTGTTACATATGATAATTTGGCCGAGTTTGCACATTTACTTATCTTCATCCATCATATCTGCTGTACCAATATCAAAATATTTTTGTGAATGAACTGTTTCTCATCGTATACCCCTAGTGTGACCATTTTCATCAAACCACTTTTCCAAAAATGTTTGCACACTCACTTTATTTTCCATATTGGAGTATTTCATCTCGTACACTACTCGTACACTCGTACACTACTCACAAAAATTTAATTTACTTCCATTATTGGAACTATTTGAGAAAACAAATTGTAAAGGTGAATATGAAAAACCCACCGTGGTGTAAAAATTTGAATTTTATGATTTCCATCACAACTGGAAGAACACCGTTGAATTGGCTACGAATGGCATTATTATCACGAATATAATTCATTACACATAAAATTAACTTGCAATGAATGAAGGCTGGAATAATTGTAGGTACCCTTTTTTTCATAAAAATAAATTTTCGTTATACTGTATGGTCTTCTATATCTTCAAATTTAAATAAAACAGAGTATGTGTGAGATATCTTTGGATTGTTTATTCGTTTGAGAGAACTATTGATGCCATTATGTGTGGAATATAACATCGTTCAAATGTCCGCCACGGCTTCTCTGGCAGGAGTGCATCCAGAACTTTCAAATTTCCATGACTGGCGCAGAAATCAGGCTGAATTTGACCGATGGCATGGATTATGTTGGTTATTGGGACCGCTGTAATTCGCGACTTAGTGGCATACATCGGCGACTTAAGAAAACTCCACAAGAAAAAAATCTAACGGGGTCAAATCGCACAATCTTGATGGCCAGTTTACATCATCTCCACGTGAGATGACCATTCCTTCGAATCGCTCCTGCAGAATATCGAATGTGGCTTGAGCATGTATTGTCATTCTGTTGAAACCACATGTATATTGTCGGTGTCCAGATTATCTAATTCAGGCCAATAGAAGTTGATAATTATTGACCAATAGCGCTTGCCGTTGACAGTGAGAGCCTAACTAACGTTGTCCTCTAAGAAATTGGACCAATGACGCCACTAGTCCAAAATCCACACCAAACAGTGACTTTCTCGAGATGCACCAGACGCTCTTGAATCTCATGTGGATTGGCATCGTTCCAAATCCAAAAATTATGTTCGTTCACGCATCCATTCATCCAGAAATGGGCCTCACCGCTGAAAATTACTCTTCGATGAAAATTAAGTTCAGTTGCGAACTGCTCCAGAGCCCATTTAGCGAACACATGTCATTGTATATAGTCGTTTACCTTCAGTTCCTGGATCACTGGAATTTTTCACGGGTGCAGGCCCAAGTCACTATGCAAAATTCGCCCAGTTGTGGTCTGTGAAAAACCGATTTCTTGTAAGCGACGTGAAATCGACTGCCTCAGATTCTCCTGCATACTCTCACAGACAGCAGCGATGTTCTCGGTAGATCTTACATTTTGTCGAGGTACTAGTATTGGTAGATCGTTTACTGGATTAGTGGACTCCAATTTATCCACCACATCACGGATAGTCTACTCTGTAGGACAATTAAAGCTAACACCTATTCTGATGAAAGAATTTCAATATCTGTAGGTGTTATTGAATGGTGTTTTAGTGAAACGGACTGAATAAATGACAACTAATTTGTCAGATATAGCTTCAACAAGATGGCCATTATCGATTGTTAAAGTTTGAAAGTTTCTGTTGGAAGACGAAATTCCACATTGAATATGAAAAAGGTAAAATTGTGTGAAAATGTGACATCTTTATGATTGAGATTTTTATTCAAAGACGATCAACTACGCCTACCAAATCATAATACAATACGTTTTCATTTAACTCTTTCAAATCTCATTTCTCTCAGTCTTCTTTCAGCATTACGATTGGTCAGCAGGTAGTTTCTCAACTGCATTCGAAATTGCTTCAATTGACCTGCTTCATTCAAAGTCTGTCATTCAGATTTCATACCAAGACTTACTTATTTTGTGTTCTCATTTGACAATGCAATTCACTTTTTTCTCAATATATTTTTAGGAATTTTCGTCACCAATGAAAATAAATCATATATCTTCTGCTTCCCGTTGTTTACACAAACGAATATACAGCACAAATTCTCACAAAAATTCTAGATTATATCTATCTGAGTTTATGGTCTCATTATCGCAGAATTTCGAGCTAATGTATATTTTTTGATGATGACATTATATTTTTGATTATGAGTATATGATTCAATTACTTTTTCTATAAACCTTTTATCTAATCCTGACTTCTACAAATATTAAATGATTTTTTCTCTAACATTTCTCTTCAAGCACTCTTATCATGATGTGTCTATTTATATGTGTATGTGTGGGTTGTGTCTATTTTCCCATTTCCCCCATAATCCAATTTCCACTTTAGATTTTGGCGTTATTCATCAGGTAATTGATTTGATCCATCGATAATCTTATGGTTAAGACTGCTACTAATTATTTTTTATTTCAAAATGGTTCACAACCCAAAAACAAATAGGCTCAGTAACTTGTCCTTGGGTATGGAGCTATTTCTGTGTCATTGAACTTGACCACAGAACATTTGATGCAGAAGTGGTTAGTGGTGAATAATCCCTATAGATAACCTCTCACAGGAGAGCAGAGCTGTGGAATGCTTTGACATTTAATCGAGTACGCGCCCACACATCTCACTGTGAGAATATCAAAACAACCACTTTCTTCACCAACGTCTCGCACCGCTGGGCCATCGTTGAGATCGAACGTTTCGATGAAACCGTCCGCTAATCGAGTATAAGTCCGAGTATAAAGTGCCAGCCGGTGGTCGAATGGCATAAGGTCTGGAACCATATTCCGAGATGACCTTCAAGGGACCTTTTGGTGCGTACGCTATATATCGCGCTGGCAGAGGGTCGACAGCATACTGCTTACTACATACGTCTTTCAAGCGCTGAATCTTTTTGGCAGCGTTCGAAGCTATCAGATTTGAGTTAACAGCTCGCTCAAGCTGAAACTGCACACATTCAAAGCATATGCCATACGATGTCACGAGTTGGGAGGAGGCTCAAAATTGTCTGTTATATATATATAAAATGATTCATATTATCTGAATATCAACAAGGCCAACTCACTTTATCAATAATGATAGGGCAGATGATCGTATAATGAGGATCATTATTCCTATAAAGTTGACCTCTGTCAAAACGTAGGTCTTATTCTCACCAGAAAAACTGCCATTCAACTATATTTGAGTCAGCATAGAAATATCATCTGAGCAGCATCTCAAAAACTCGCCTTGTTAGCCACAATCCAGCAATTAAGACATATATTTCACTCTTTCGTGAATATCCATCACATGAGGCACTTCATCTCAATGATCATATTTTTCATTTCACAGAATTGTTTTGGACATCTCTCCTTCCAGTATGGAGATTTTCTCATCTACTATTCGCTTGTCTCACAAGAAACAAGATTATTATGCTCAACGGAGGGACCTTACAGGTTTGTCGATCAAATGTATAGGAAAGTTCGTTTGTTGTTTCGTCAGTCAATTTATGAGACGCCCTAACACAGTTGTAGATAATGATGTCAATTTCCTTGTATATCTAGATGTGTCGGTTGAAGAAAATTGCACAATTTCGATGAAACCTGTTACTTGACATATGAGTAATGTTTAACACTGAATCGAAAGTTTCAATTGTTGATAAATATTTGCCCCTACAACAATTTACACAGTCACTACAGTCATCACCCGAAGACGATTGTAGATACCAACAATCGAAACGTCGTGAACTAACGTGACTTGGAATCTCTACACTTTTTTATTTTTATTATTTTCTTTTTGCATTCCTTTAATTTTTATTTATTCAATTATTATATTTTTACTTGTAGATTATTTCACTATCATTTCATTTCAGGTTTATTGTTGCTTAATATAATTGTTATTTTCAACTATTCTTTTTAATTATTCTTTTTTACGTGTTTCAGGGATTTCAAATCATTTTATATAATAGACAATGGAAGTCCGAACTAGTGAAACAATTTATGAGTTATTCAAGTCACACACAGTTTTTTATTGAGATATTTTGCTGCCTCGCAATTTATTATCCGTGTAATAATATAATATCTTTCAATTTTATGTAAAAATGTAGCTACCCTTTCTCATCACCGTTTGGTTTCTTCAACTCCCTTACTTAAAAAAATAAGTATTTTTTGTGATAACCAATTCACGATGATGTAATCAAACTTGATTTATTGAACCTTTATTGTGAATATTTCACACTTCTAGTGTTCGTAAAAGGTAATACACATTGGATTCCTTTTAAGAAATATATATTTCTTAAACATAAACAATTGAATCCATTCACTAACATCACTCAGGTAATTTTCATCAGAAACCTCATTTTGAAACCCACCCTTGTGTGTAAATAATTCAATAGGCCAATTTTCCTTCAACCAATTATCCCTCAATGTGTCTAAGAACCTATAATTAGAACAGTTGTGGCACAGCCGCTCGTCACCGCAACTTATTAAAAATTAATCAGTCCATCTTCATAATAACGATAAGAAAAAGCTTGGTCGTAACCCTCAACTGATGTTTTTGTTCCATCCCAAAGCATGGAGTGAATTACAAAAACTGTTTTTCAGATTACTTCGTCATAAAAATTGGCGGGGAAATAACATCCGCAAGATATAGTGGATAACTTTTTTGAATCTTTCTATTTTTTACATCACACAATAGGTATTAGAATTTTTGAGATGCAAAGTCGAAGATGAATAACGTGAGACTCAGTTAATCAATATGGTCTTTATTGACTGTGATGATGTGATTAGTTGAAATTTTAATGGGTAATTCCGATGTGCTAAT
The DNA here is from genome assembly GCF_000500325.1 of Leptinotarsa decemlineata. NCBI lineage: Eukaryota > Metazoa > Arthropoda > Insecta > Coleoptera > Chrysomelidae > Leptinotarsa > Leptinotarsa decemlineata. The sequence continues at coordinate 36,430 of NW_019293174.1, forward strand.
TTGGATTAGTAATGACACTCAAATATATTAAACCTTTTCAACACAAAAGGCAATAGTTATCAGAGTTCTTTGAAGAATAATAGTATAACAGTCAACGTAGAAGAATTGCGGCCGTTATTTGTGAGAATGAAAATTGTTGACTCGTACCGAAAGGCGAGCGATGTGAATCATCACCTTTTGATTCTTACACAATAATTTCGAAATGTTCTAGAATTTGATTACAAATAATGCAATATTGTCCTCAATGAGATATGGATGAGGGTAGTAGTTCAATAAACGGATATTTGAGTGAATATGATTTGAAAGTGGATGCAAAAAGTCATATTTTATGCTATACGAACCTGAATGGAAACGAAATACAGATATAGAGTCATTGGAATTGGAAAGGAATTGGGATCCTAAACCGCTACTCAGTGAATTATGAATTGACTGACCCGTTACTGTTGAAATTTAATAACACTATCCATGATAATAACAGACCTCGACTCAGCACCTGACTTTTGTTATCTTCATGTCAAGTCGGCTTGGGTGGAAAACTGAGAAGTTCATCAAGGTCTGCCAGGATAGTGTTTTCAACTCCTTTATTGTAGTCGCATGGGTACAGAGGTCACTTCCAGATTCAGGGTTCGTCGACGTGCGTCCGTTACCGAAGGCATGGTTTATTTGGGAAGGCATCATCAATCAATGAACAATACACACATGTTGAGGTGGGTGATCGTTGGATCTGAGAACCATGTGTCCCAAGTAGACGCAATGAATCGAGAAGAAGACCCTTCTGCGAGACCACATCTCCAAGTTCGAAAGTGAAAAAGTCAATCATTTACAAAAAACTTGAATAGTCAGAACAACAATTTCAACAAAGTGATCTGAATAGAATATGTGGAGCTTGAAGGGAAAACTCTATATATCATCGTTTTTTTCTTCTCTTCGAAGATAATATTTGTTATATCCGGAGTTGGAAACTTTACGACGAACATCTTCCCATTCTAATGAACTAGAAGGTCTCAAAACGCATGAAATCATTTTCATTATCATTATTATTATCATAATTATCATAATCTCCCTAAGGGTTACGTTGGTCGAGCCCTGTCCTCGAAGCCTCGATACATTCGGAAGGGCGCGCCAGCATTATCAACCAACGACCATTCCGCACATCGTAAGTAAGTAGAAGTAATAATTGAGTCCCAGGATCGGAATCATAGGCCCTAAGTGGACGTAGTGAGCTGAAAATGACAGCATTTTGCATTTCAACCAAAATTTCTTTTATACTGCGGTAAACCGGAGGAAGAGCGGATTTTGGTTCACCCGGATCTGAAATCTCCACCACAAAGATAGTACTACTCTGATGATCAAGAAAAACAACATAAGGCTTATTAGCTCATATAACATATATGTGGGATTCAATATCCAGCGGGTGGTGTTAAAGATTGGCTTTACATCGGACCGTTTTGGGGGGGTCCCGTTTATATTTGTTATACGTGGATTGAGTCATCTGTCGATCCCATAGGAACCTTTATTTTCCGGCCTGTCATTCAAGAACATCATCCAATAACTGCTTTTCTCACCGTGAGGTAAGTATTCAATGGGTCCGACAATAATGTTCTCTGCATGTATGCTACCAACGCTGAACACTCCAGGATGAGTATCGTCCCACTCTGATGGTATACAGAAATTATATCATGCTCAATAGTTTATATAGGCCGGAGGGCGAGGAATGAATAGTTCAGTGTTCACCAAGGAGGTAATTTTACCTACCTGTGTGATGTCCGGGTCTCGAAGTAACCTAACTGGAACTACGTGTGGAAATTAGGTTTTCTCATGAAAAGTACTAGAAGTTAACTGTCAAAAAAGTTGTCAATTTGAAATAAATAATGACAGCGTTTACAGCGCCCTCTAGATGTTATATGAAAATTAATACGAAATTATGATTTCCCACGTGAAAAAAAACTCCGGGTACCGAATTTCGTGCAAATAACTCATTTTTTGCAAGAGTTATTTTCAAAAAGCGAACAAAAAAATTCAATTCCAACACCTCGTATCTTTGAAACGAAGCATTTTCGGACACAAGTTTATATAGACTTTTTTTCTTGAAATTGTCTCAGGAATACGTCACTTGAATATTTTAACGTACTTATGTTACACCCTGTATATTAGTACATCAGGAATATCCATTTTACCTTATTTATTTATTATAATTTCCAACACAACGATTACAACATTTGTGTCATTTAAATGTCATACAAACAATCTTATACCATTCACATGCATCAACCATTGTATTACACATATATATGGGTGTGTGAGAAATGATTTGTAAATATTTATTTTTAAATTTAAAAAAGTTTGATATTCATTGGATTTTTTCATATTTTCGCAATTGTCAGTCAGTATGTTTATTATTTATGAGTTTTTTGCATTATATTTTCTCGAAACAAGTGTGAGAAACACTTATCGAGTACTCATTTATTTACCTTTATCTTCTTACTACATTGTTCTGTATTCTTCTCTCCTACGTGAATAAATATTATTATTATCATGTATATATTTTTTCCCTCTCTTAATTTTCCGAAGACACCAACTTGGTTGGTGAACGCGAGTCGAGAATAGTATTGCCGTTCTGGTCATTGGAAAAAGTACTTATTTTGAGTTCATACAGGATCATTTCTTCATAATAATATGTAACTCAACTCAATTCGAATTCGAAACATTGGAAAAACTGAATTGAAAAATACGTTTTGATTCAGTAAACTCTACACTATACGAAACAAGAAATCTGAAAACATTCTGAAAAGAAAAAAAATAATCAAGTTCACCACGTCACAGTGCCTCAATCATTCATATCTACACTGTTTTTCAAGTGAGGAAATTCAAAATTAAAATTTTTCCCCACTCACGATTATCAATCTTCATTCCTACAGCAACAGAGAAAAAACTCGAAAATATATTATTGGAAACTAATCAACAGAAGAAATGATGAGGTGAGCATAATCGACATTGCAAACGTTCGAATTGAATGCACCAGTATTCAGAAAAATCCTATTGTCCTCATATTCAAAGAAATCATATTCCCACCTAATTTTCTCCAATTATTTTTGCCGGTCGAATGAAATAGTTTATAACTCATTATTATTTGCTATCTTTCTCAAATTACACGTTTCGGAGATACAGAATTACTGTGTGTACATAAATCCTGATAGAGATAAATCAGCCGCAGCCATCCGCAGATTGCCGTAAATTAACGGAAAATGTGGCGCTTTGAGAAAGTGAAATGACAACACCGAAGAAATTAAAAACGTGCTTGCCCGCTCCATCACGATTCTCATCCACCAATTCCACTTCACCACACACTAATTTCCATCAAAATATTATTAGAGTATTCATTCGATTACATTCTTCGTATAGGTAATAATGGAACATGATGAAAATGATTTGATATGAGACCAATCATCTCGTGCAACTTGAGAGTAAATTTCAGTCAGCTTGATGCAGTCGTGAATCCAAATTGTTGAAATGCAGAATGTTTCAGTGATATTTATTTATTATTTCATTCAAATACTCATTTATTGCATTGCACAACTGAAAATACAATTCATTAAAATAAGATCAACTGACCTGATATTCATTAATAACTTCATTTTCACTTTCTCTACTGAGAGAAAAGTACGTTTAGCATTTTTTTCTGTTCACAATGGGGAAGGAAACCCTTATACATTTTCCTAGTTAGAAGTAAACAACTCCACATTAGAAGTGTTAGGGGTGCCGTGTTGACGTTATTAGATTTTCAAATCGTAAATTTCATTTGTCATTATACCGGTTTTTGAATTACAGACAATCAATTTATTCGACTTCATATTATCGACTGAAATGTCAAATTTAAAGTGAAAGTGTCAAAGAGGTCACAATCCAAGTAAATATAGAAATAAATTGATTCTTAGCATTTTTCTGATACGATTATGGAAGAAGTATACGAATCAAAAT
>NW_019293175.1:0-39391 GCF_000500325.1 Leptinotarsa decemlineata
AGCAAAAGTTGTGCAAGGCAAAATTAATAAATGAAGTAGATCCTACTTGTATATTCCTTTGGAGGTTGTCCTTTCTTTTGCAATTCCCAACAATGTCTTTCTATACAAGGTTCGTCCAGTTTATGTATAGCTATAGGACATAATGATATGGGAGCTGGTAATATCCTTCCTACAGAGAAAACGTAAAATTAGGTACTAAACAAAAAGAGACCTGAAAAGACAGAAAAGTTACTAACCTGTGGATTCATTAATACATACGAAATGCACTTATTAGAGGATAATCCCCAGAATGTGTCCCAGCAGAATACCTATCTTCGATGGAGGGTGGTCTCGGAGAGAGTTTCGTCAGGAAACGTTTAAGATTAGTTGAAAACCAAAATCCACATTGGATGGTTGAAATATCAATCCTATGACAATTTTCTTGATGGTTTTACAACTACTTTTTATTTTTCAGACTCAGAAAATCCTCTATAACTTGAGAAAATCAGAACTATATGTTCCACTTTGATAAGCCCACAATAAAAAGGAAAAGGAAACAGATAAATTCTGGAGGTCAAACTAGGAATATTAGTGACATTTCATCGAAGTTGAGAATACTGAATATGAATGACATCCTTTCTGTCAAATTTTGAATATTTAGCAGAGTTGGATCTTTTAGATGACCTCTATCCAAACAATAACAAACTAACCTATATGAAAATGGAAACTTAAGAAATGGTGATGAAACAGATAATGTTCTTATTCTTTTCGGAAATTCTCTATGAACTAAACTGGTATCTTGAATGAGAAAGCATTCAAAGTAGGTAAAGTACTTCTTGTGGTGAACATTTAAAAATAAGACTTTATTTCAGATATTTTTCTGCTGTGCAAGATCACCGAGTGACTTCAAGTTATTCATCCTGAATGATTTAATACATTTTATAATGTTTTGGCTTACGAGAGCGCTATTAAAGTTATGAGTCAACTAGGAGGTAATTATGTATTGGAAATCGAGACTCAAAAAAGCGTTTATTCTCTTCGAGAGCAGTACAAAGAATGAATCTTTATTAAGACAATTATTACAAGATTTGAAATATAATGAGTTTGCAAAGTCTTGGGCTCCTGTAGATAAGGCACGTTTCTTGATATCTATTTCCACGTAACTCGTCCCTCCTCAGGCTGAAAAAATAACGGAGTTATTTTTTGAAGTTGTAGTTTCTGCGGATTCACGAGCTTTTTGGTTCTTCTTGAATATTTTTTGGAAATACTGCTTCAATTTCGGCCGGCTGAGCAGTATTACGATGACGATGATTACTAATATTATAGTCCCAATAATAGGCGTTGTAGGAACTTGGTTTTGTTGCGATTGAATAGGCTTCAGTTGATTGGCTATTCTGTCTATTTGGTTTCATCAAGGTTGATTTTGGTGAAATTCGGGGTGTCGTAGGCTTTTGGAGTTTTCAAGTCCGTCATTTCCAGTTTGGGTAAAATCATGGGTTTTCCTTGTTGGATATAAATGTCATTTACATAATTTCTGTCATGGATTTGGATTTCGTATGATTGTGGGATTCTAATCAATACTGGAGAATTGATTTCTAGGTATTGATCTGTTTTACATTTGGAATATAGGCGTTCTTCTTTGAAAGGGATTATCAATACTCGATCTTGTGTTATTGTTCTACAATGGGATCTTGCACGTTGATTTCCAAAAGGTGGCATTTCTCTGAGGCTTTTCCTTCAAAAAGGTGGAGTGTGCAGTTATCCGGTGGCGCAAAGTTCTCCGGGCAGTAATATGTGTTTTCTAGGAACGGGCAATCTTCTTTTTCGAACTGGATATCGTCCTGGTTCCGTGCCAAATATGGGTATTTGGGGAAAGACATCATGTGGATAACAGGATATACATGATAGAATTTAAAGAATTTGGGCCTAACAATAGGGACGTGTATTGCAAAGATCAATTTGGTATTGACGAAACTGACTTGCGTTCCCAAAAATTGGTAATACGTGAGTGTATTCTTAAAATTTGGAACTTGATTTTGGTTATATATTTTCATTAAATATGTCGCCATCTCCTGAAGTTCAGTAGTAGATACAATTGAATTATGCAAAGTGTTCAATTTTGAAAACATAATAGCATTTTCGATATTATCTATAAAGTTTATCAAATTCTGACAGTCTAAGTTCAATTGTAATAATGTTCTTTGAAAACAAAAGTAATTATCGAAATTTCTTATTGTATCACTAATCGTTACCTGAAATCTTTCCAAATCTCGCTCGAACTTCTCTTGATTCGCGTTGAAAATTCTAATGGTTTTGTTATAATGGTTTATTAATGTTTTAGACAAAGAAATTTGGAGATTGGTTTCGTTAATAATTTTTTCCTGATTATTTTCTAAAACTTTAATAGCGTTATTATAACGTTCCTCGTCATCAGAGTCGAGGTTGCCAAAAAGCCATTTGTTTACCAAGTACATTGATTAGCCCTCTTTTATTGCGAGTATGGAATGAAGGTAATAGATTGTCGATTTTTCTCTGTAAAGTGCTAATGAGATATTTAGTTCTGATCAGCATATTCTCCGATAATCCGTGATAAGATATTGGGTTAGTTACATTAACTTTGGAAATACTATTTTCGATTGATTCAAAATTTTTATTCAAATTTTGTATCTTATCGATAATGATTTTGAGGTCCAAATAGTGTAGAAAGGTATGTTTAGTGTATACGAGTCTAGCGTTTCCTAGTTGTATCGGGAGAATAAGATTGTCTAGGTTGGTAACGTCTATGTCATCCTTACAATATGTTAGTTGAACGACCAGGCAAAGGAGAAGAAACTTCATCCTCTTAATTTTCCTGTAACAATGTTTGTTCTTTAATATTTCTGGGTTTTCTAGCAGAACTTTTATGATATGTTCCGGATTGTGTGATCAATTTTTCGTCAGTTTCCTGATCGAGAATAACCTTTTTGAATTTTGGTAAATTTTTGTTTCGGGGTTTAGTTTTTATATAAACTGTTTTTCGACCCGTATATTGTGGGGCGTTTGTCCTTTTTTCATTTGCTCTAGTTATTACTTTTTCTTTAGTTGTTTGATTGGCTCTTTGTATATTTTCGTACATATTTTTCCTAACTTCTTTGTGATTTTGATCATAGTTTGATATAATAACGTTATCGTTCATATCAAAAGAGTTAGAATCGTCAATATGTCCTTTGATAACTTCAAATGGAGTGAATTTGGTTACGCTATGTATAGAGTTATTATAGCTCAATATAGCGTATTTTACCAATTGGTCTGGGGTGAGGTTTTTATTTTCTTCTCTTAAACAACGAAAATGTTCAATCAAGGTAGAATGAAAACGTTCTACTGGGGAATTTGAGTTGCTATTCTTCGCTGTGGTGAAATGAAGTTGAATACGGTGAAGAGAGCAGAAGTTTTCTAAATCTTGATTTTTAAACTCCGTACCGCAATCACTTGTGATTTTTAGAGGTAACCCATGATGAGTTACAAAATTCAAAAGACCTTCAACTATTGATATTCCTGTTGCCGACTTTAAAGGATATGCTTAGCCGTATCGGGAGAAAGCATCAATAATAGTCAAGTACATATGGTTCGATATTCTAAAAACGTCGATGCGAATATGTTCGAATGGTTTGGATGCAGTGGGGGTCAAATTGAACTTAATGGTAGGGGGATCCCTGTCATATTTGTTTTTTAGACATGTTTCACAATTGTTGATATAATTCTCTATATTCTCTCAGAACAGATTTTAAACAGACAGATATTCGGCCAATAATATCGAGAACCTAATGACATTTTCACTTCGTTCATTCCTCTATGACCGGATTTGTATATGTGGTAATACTCTTTTGCTTTTGTTCCTTCAAAGTTTCTACGTCGGTCAAAAATTTTGTACAGTGCAATAATTTGAGTGAGGAATTTTTAAAAGTATTTTGGATAGTTACAGAAAATATTTCCGAAAGTTGAGGGTTTTTGAAGTACAGGGCATAATGCTGTTTGGGGTTCAAGTATTCTCTTGCAAAAGTTTCAATTTGATTTTCAAGTTCGACTTTTGGAAAAGTGACGTATAGTCGGAAATTTCCGAATACTTTTTTTTTCGTCTAACTTTGGTTTTGTCTATGTCTCCAACTGTCATAACTAGCTGATTTTTATATGTATTTAAAGATCGGTCTACTATTGGTATTGTCAATATAGGGTTTTCGGCAGAAGTAAGTGCTGTTTCCAAGTCTACCTCTGGTTCGGGGTTGATTTTGGTTGCAGGTTTAACCAATATGTTAGAAATTATATTAACTTTTGGGTTTTCAGCATTTGACAGCAGAGTATCTAATAGTGACTGATTTTCTAAGAAATCAGTGATATTCTCATTGTCTAGATTTGGAAGATTGTTCAAGTTTTCTAGTTCTTTTTCTTTTACTTCATCAATGTCATCCAAATTAACATCGGTTGACATTGTTTCTAGTGCATTTATCTCAAAATTAGGTGGGTATCTAGAAAGGGCATCTGCTGCTTGATTATTTTTACCATTTTTGTATTTAATGACATAATCAAACTCTTCCAATTTTAGGCGCCATCTCACAAGTCTTGAGTTTGGCTCCTTTGAGGAAAAAAGCCATTGCAGAGGTTTGTGATCTGTATAAATCACAAATTTCCTGCCAAACAGGTACGGTCGAAAATATTCACAGCTCCAAACTATTGCGAGCAGTTCTTTTTCTATTGTAGAGTAATTTATTTCAGCAGAGTTTAGTGTCCTAGATGCATAGCAAATGGGATGAACATTTTGAGACAAGATGCTACCCAATGCATATTTAGAGGCATCGGTAGAGAGTTCGAAATCTTTTTTCGAAGTCTGGGTAAGGTAACAGAGGTTCTCAGATTAGAATATTTTTCAAGTTTCAAAACAATCTTTGAACTCCTTGGTATGTTCGACTTTATTGTCCTTTTTTAGACATGAAGCCATGGGTTTGGTAATTTTAGCGAAATCTTTTATAAATTTCCGATAATATTGTCGCAACTCAGTACTCGCTTGGCTATTTACGAGAGGATTTTTATTTGCTGTTTCACTCATTCATTCATCCATCCAAATAATGAAAAAATTATTTGAAAATTCAATTGAATATTTATTCAAAAGAAACAGGAAAAAATAAACTCACACTCAAAAATGTTAATAAAAATAATACATTAAAACAATCAAAAACTTACATTATACTGCCACCCAGCAGGATCGAAGAGAAGGAGATGTGCTGCATTGCTGATGATTAATCGATACTCAAATGAATACGGAATACTGTCTGTTGACTGTTTTGACCTCCCTAAATATTTATAAAGAATTATACGCTGACATTGCGACTTTGATCCGGTCACTGTACTGAGGTAAAATGCACAGCATGCAATCTGTGCCAAGTTTGCATATTTGGAGATTGTTTTATATTCCATATCCTGTGATCGGATCAATTTCGATGTCTATGAACTTGAAATATCAAAAGATGGAATTCTGAATACTGAGTGTTCTTGTGTTAAAATATTGAAGTGAGGTTGAATATTTTTCAATTCATGTATTTACTTAAATGAATCTGAATCATTTCATGATTATTTTCTATATTTGACACATCTCCCCTCCACGTTAAAGCTGGCCCCCAGCTTTCTGGGTGGTAATGAAAAACAAAAAAACAAATTGAAATTCAAATGAAAACTCACAATTCAATAAAAATATTTTGAATAATAAAAAAAACAATGGGTTTAAAATATGATTATAAACATCAATTACAAACTACAAGTCCTATAAAAGTTAGAAAAAACTATATTGTCCAATTGATTCAAAATATTGAAGTGAGGTTGGAATATCTTTCAATTCATGTATTTACTTAAATGAATCTGAATTATTTCATGATTATTTTCTATATTTGACAATATCCAAGAAGGCCAAGAAATGATTTAATTTCTTTTTGGGTTCGAGGTAATGGGAAATTTTTTATCTATTCAATTTTGATAGGATTCGGTTTTATCCCATTTTTTGTGACTATGTGGCCTAGAAAGTCTACTTTTTTGCGTAGAAATTCGCATTCATCTAGTTGGATTTTTAATTTAGCTTCCCCTAATTTTTTGAGAACCAATTTTAAATTTTGAATATGTTCTTGAAGGCCGGTACTGAAAATTATGATGTCGTCCATATAGACCATGCAAATTTTATGTTGTAGGTCTTTCAGGACTCCATCCATGGCTCTTTGGAAGATAGAGGGCGCATTCTTCAACCCAAAGGGCATCCTCAAGTACTCGAAATGCCTGTTATCCACGGTGAAAGCTGTCTTTTCGATAGAGCATTTACTCATCTCAATTTGGTGAAACCTGCTAGCAAGTTCCAGCGTGGAAAAATATTGAGCCCTACCAAGTTTGTCTAGTATATCCGCGATATTCGGGATCGGATATCGGTCGTCAATAGTTTTTTCGTTGACCTTTCGATAGTCAACGACTAAACGCCATTTTTTTTACCCGATGCGTCTAACTTTTTTGACACTATCCAAATTGGTGATGACCACGGGCTATAGGATGGTCCTATGATGTTTTTGTCAAGCATGTCTTTTATCTGTTGTTGTACCTCATTTTTGTTAACATACGGATATCTGTAAGACTTTTATGTACGGGAATTTCGTCATTTGTTCTGATTATGTGTTTGACTTTCGAGGTAAATGTCAGTTTGTCACCCGGTTTAAAAAATATGTCAGCATATTTCTTACAGAGCTTTGTAATAGCGGATTTTTCTTCTGAGTTCATGTGATCGGTACGAATGAAATCCAGTATTTCATTCTTTTGTATGTGTGTGTCTGTCTGTTGTGGCGGGATAGAGAAAGCTTCGGATTTATATGTTTCGAATTTTTGCGATTCGAAAGGGATTGCTTCAATATTTTTGTTTGATGTCATCGTAATGGATTGATCTGTAAGATTTTGAATTTCAATAGGTGCTAGTCCGTTTTTTGCTGAAGTAAGAGTTCGAGGTATAACAAGTTTTCCTAAATAACTTCTTTCAATCAAAATATCTCCTTCTGAAATATTAACCGGTAAATTTTTTATAATTTTTTCTTTGGGACCTACTGAGAAACTGAAACTACTGTTTTTACTTTCTCTATATTTCAGAGGAATTTCTACATGTTCCCCAATCAATCGGTTATTTGTGAGATCAATATTAAGATTCATATTGATCAGATCATTTAAACCAATCACACCGTCGAAATAATCATGAAATTCAAATAAAATAAAATCAATTTCATAATTACTATTAAATTCTGGAAAACACGGAACGAGAGCTCTATATCTAATGTTTTTACTACCTAAAGTTGTTTTTAAAACAGTGTTCGACTGATAAATTGTGTTTGGACATAAATTCTCTATTATTGTTGGGCGTATTATAGATTTAGAGCTACCTGTGTCGATCAAGAGTTTCGATTTGGGATTTTGACTTTCTATGTAAGGAAGGGCGTTGTTTGAGAAGACATTGAATTCTTTCATGTCAGGTTTTCGTCTTGGTTGTCCGAAGGAAAATTTTGATCTTGGTCATTATCAAATTCTATATTTTCGTCAGGCTTGGGTATTTCGGTATTGAAATCGTAGGAATTTTGATATTAATAATGTTGATACTCAGGTGGGGAATATAAATTTCATTAGAATAGAAAGGGTCTGACACAAATTGATTGTCATATTCGTTAGAATGTAATTCTTCGAAAACAAAGTTTGGACTACGTTGTTGTCCATTTGAATTCATATTAATATTTCCGAAATTTTGAAATCCGCGATTTTTAAATTGTCGATTTCTTGATACTACAGTTGGGTTTCTCGAGGTTGTCGACATTGGTTCGGGTTTAGGTAATCGGTTTTGTTGGGAACCTAGTTTGTTGTTGCCTAAGTTGAACTGGTATAGGCTGATTTGGCCAAACTGGTTTTTGATTATATTGTGACTGCAAAGTGTTGAAATTTCCAGAAAATTGGGGGTATTGCTGAAAGTGGGGTTGGTGATTTAAATAATGTTGGTTATTGAAATTATGCCCTTGTGAATTATTACCAAATTGTGGTTTAGGAACCAAATTAGTCCTGGGAGTTGTATTTTTTGTTTCGTTTGAACTTCCATACATTCTTTCAAAGTTTTCAAATTCATTCGAATACGCCATTGTGTCTTCCAGTGAAGCTGGTTTTTTAATATGCATATTATTTTTCAGGATGCCAGTACACCCTGCAATGAAGGTACTCAGTGCTGTTTTATCATAGTGATTAATATGACATAATTTTTCGGGTTCGGTTAAATTGACATCATTACTTATTCTCTGGACAACACTACTTTTCAACAGTTGTATTCTACTCCCAAAATTAATAAGGTTTTCTCCCTTATAAGGTCTAGTTCTCGTGAGTTCTTGAACTAAACAATCTAAGTCCCTGCGATCTGAAAAACTTTGGCAAAGAGCATTTTTCAGTTTTTCCCAAGTATTTAATTCTATCCTATTTCCTACCATTGCTTCTGCTTTTCCTACTAATTTTTCTTGAATGCACTCAAGTATATGTTTTTGAAAAGCAGCATCTCCATATATGGCATAATCGTTTAACAGGCTTTGACAACGAGTTATGAATTTTTTAAGAGTATTGCCATCCCCATCGTAGGGTTTGATGTTTTCCAAACGAGATTTGAAAAGGTTCCAGTCGACCATTCGAGGTTCCGCTGGTGGCATGTTTGGAATATTTTGATTATTGTCTTCGACTGACAGATTATTTAATAGTTGCAAAATATTTTAATTTTCGTTCATAAATTGTTGATTTCGATCAATAGAATTCAGTATCTATCGATCGGCAATAATTTAACTTTCAAATTCAATATAGTTATTATTATAATTTGTTATAATGTCAATATCTTATATTCCGTTGGAATCAACGTCACTACCCTATCTCTCCCAAAGTCCTTAAAAAGAGGGTTTAGGAAAGTCGAAAAGGAATTTGGCACTTACAGTTTGGTTATTGTAGTCTCCTGGTTCCTTTCCCGATTCTTTCTCCTGCAGAGAGCTACTTGAATCCCTCCGATCCTCGCTGAAGAAGTTGAAACTTCAAAGTCACGAAAACGATTTCTGGCACAATGCAAATGTTCTTTTTCACGACCGCGAAAATCCTACCGACTGCGCCAATTATGTATTGGAAATCAAGAACTTAGTTTTTAAAATGAAAATCGATTTCACATAAGACTCAAAAAAGCGTTCATTCTCTTCGAGAGCAGTACAAAGAATGAATCTTTATTAAGACAATTATTACAAGATTTGAAATATGAGTTTGCAGAGTCTCGGGCTCCTGTAGATAAGGCACGTTTCTTGATATCTATTTCCACGTAACTAGGTATCAGTATAATTGAACCCGTAACATCATTCAATTGAGGAAATGGTGCATTGGTAGCAATGATAGTACTGCTACTATTATTTTCAACATCTTCTTTGTTTGTGTTAATTAATTCTGTACTGTCAATGTTGCTTCCTGAAGATGAGCTGATATTATCTAAATCATCTCTTGCATTTGCATCAAGGTCGAAATCAGTTTCTTTTGATGAGCTTGGGCTGTCATCAGTTTTTGTAACATACTTGAAAATCGATCCAGACATACTCTGAGCTACATCTAATGTAGCCTGTTTGGCTTTTCTTTGCTGAAATCCACTTTTTCTTTTGGATGTATGCACTCCCCGGGGCATTTTACACTTGATTTTTGTTTCTTATACTGAAACAAAAAGCCAGTTGTTATGGTATACAATGTGAGAGTATTTTCTCATAAACTAGTTAAGCAATATGAAACGAATTTACTAAAAACTTTATTAAAAAAATGAGAAAAGAATGAATTGGACTAATTAGTAAAATTATTCGAATAACAAGATTAGTAAATTCCTTTATGGTGCCAATCCATACGTACTCTGGCAAAAATGACATATATGACATTAGCCATTTTTACATAACCCTATAGGTTTCGTCCATAGAAGTACTAGGAAATTAATTTAATTATAAAATCATCTTACCTGTAAAATATTCAATATGAATCAATAACTCTTTTTTATCTTCACAAAACAGCATTTAATTTTCTAAAATATATTTTTTTCTTTTTCTATCACTATAAATAATACACGTTTAACAATTCACCAAACACAACACACTTCACGAAACAAATGAGAAATGTTGCAACTGAGACGTCAAAGATCGCGATTATGGAACGGGGAATTCCTCACGACAGCGTCAGGCTCTTTTGCGGGAATCCCCGAATTATACATAGAGCTGAGCTAGTGCTAGTGGAGAATTCCTCGGAATAGAAATTTTTTGCTAGCATTTCTTTTTTGTTTGTATATTGTTGTTGAGAGACTGCTGCCTGCCCCCGCCGCCCACCCTTTGCTACGCCACTGCTTTCTCTCCGAGGACGAAAAGGCTTGTTTTATACACCACTCTTCAATTTTATTGCGAATTTGAGTGTTTCACCTGTTTCTATTCTTTTAATAGCTTTTAATTTTTCTTTAATTGGAATGACAATTCTTTTTCGCCTGTTTGGCACCATCATGAGAATTCAGCTGATTGACTCTAAAATTTCACAATACATACATGTACGCATCTACCAGAAGATTATCGTGACGCTCCAACTAAATACATAAAGTTATTTAGTATATTTCTGCTTAAGAAACTTCGTAAGAACACAAAAACAAACTATAACCCTTTGAGGACGGAATTAATTTTTCGTGGAAAAAAACAAACTTTTATGGAAAAATGTATTGATTGATATGTTTATTCACGAAGTAAACCAAAAAAACGTGGGATCGTGACAAAAGAAAAAAAATATGATATGGTTATTTCAAGTGACCACTAGGCATTATCTAGTTCCGATGAAAATCATAAAAACAATTTTTGAAGTCCCTCAGGCATAATCCCACATTGCACGTAGAACACATCCAAACGGTATGGTGTGGTTCTTTCGTAGTGCTGCAATGTGCACATCTTCGTGAACTTGTATGAACGGGCATATGCAAGTTCTTATCAAATTTCAGTTCTAGTGGCACGATGGTTTTGAATTTGTTTGGAATATTTTCATTACGTTTCCTACCACGCTTTGATTCCTCAGAAATAGCACCTATTAGGCCAGAAACCACAGAAAGTCGAAACTCTTTCAAGGTCATTTTACTCGGTAATCGCGTATTGAATATTATATATGAGTTCACCACTGTAGCATCCACAAAGTACCAGAATATTCGGTGCCACCATTTCCTTGATTTGCGATCTATTTCGTAAAGTGATTTTAACATGTCAAACTTATCGACATAGCCCATGTGACGATTATAGTCATTGACAAGTACTGGACATGTGACTTCCTCTCTAGAGCCATCTTTTCTTCTTCTGGAAACACTCTTCAACTCTGTGGGGTCATGAGAATTAGAAATGAATAGTACTGCTTTTTTGTTCATCCACTTGAGGGCCACTAGTCCGTCTTTGGACACCCTGTAGTCTGAATCACCACGTCTCAGCAGCTTGTCATCGCGTAAGTCAGTTGGCATCTGCTTACGGTTTCGAGCAGTTCCACATGCATATATTTGGTTAGAAAGTAGGTGTTTTTGAAGGTGTACAGAATTGAAGAAGTTATCAAAGTAAACTTTGTGATTTTTACCAACTAACTCTCTAGAAAGATCTTTGATGACTCGTTCTCCTAGCGCCTTTTCAGTAAGATCACCAACTTTGCCAGTATATATTTGAAACTGTGAGACATAACCTGTCTCATCACTACGTACCCAGACTTTGTAGCCCCTTTTTATAGGTTTATTAGGCATATACTGGCGTAAGCTGCTTCTTCCTTTGTAGCGGATCATTGATTCATCAATGGCTTGATGTTCATTAGGCGCAAACGATTTCAAATACGATTCTGACAGTGTGTCAATAAGCGGCCGAACTTTGTAAAGTTTATCAAACTTCGGGTCTTGCTTTGTTGGCTGAGTTGCATTATCATTCATGTGTAAGTTACTAAGCCACCATCCAAAACGGTCTCTCCCCATGGCATTGGTTATGTAAGGGTCTCTCAGCTCAATTCTTGATGACCAATGATCTCTATAGCTGGGCATGGATTTTAGTCCCATGATAATATTCAATCCAAGGAATGTCTTCATTTCCGATGAGGTTGTCGCAAGAAAAGCTCGAGAATTGCCACCACTCTTCTGTAAGGCCTAGAGGTTTGTTTGGAAAACAATTTTTTCAATCAGAAAATTCGTAAACAAATGAATGAATATATCAGTAGGACTCTCTACGTCTTCTGGAATGATTGGTCCTGTTTCCTGTATGAATGGAGAGGGCTTTGTACAGAATGTGGCATCACTTGTCCATACTGTGGTCAGTCTCCATAATTGCAGTTGTAATTGTGATAGAGGCATTTCATCCTCTGTGTTCCACCCATCAGTTTCTTTGGCTATGGTAGGTGATGGATCAATGTCACGCCGACAAACTTGTTCATATTGCTCGTCATCCAGTATATCAATATGCATCGATTCTATGTCAAAAAGGCTGCGCACATCATCTACCGGACCTTCCATTATTAGGGATTCCTCTGGGTTGTCGATAATGTCCGACGACTCCTCTGATTCGCAGTCCGAAGGAATCTCATCTATGAGTGCCTCAAACTCGGAAGGATCCAATTGTTGCAACTCCGCAAACGTCCACTTAGCCTGACCTTTAAAAAACGTCATTCAATGCCTTGTGGTTAGCCTGGAAAGCCATACAGTATTTCATGCAATAAAACATAATCAACAACACGTAAGGAGTTACGGGCACTAATAATGGCTTATTATCACTTATTTCAACATAAAAACACATTCTCACCTGACATCTTAACGATACGTTACTCATACAATCGAGTTGAAAAACTATAACCTCTTGAACAACCCTTGCACTTGAAGAATTCGTGAATAATGGTAACACGTGCTACGTTCCGGCGGATTTGAAATGTTTGCAAGAGTAGAAGTGATATAGGCAACACATTATACAGTGTGGTTACGCCGTCTGTCCACTAGACATTTAGAAAAATAATTTAGAAAATGTGGTCTCTTGAACTAACCAGTTGTCCTCAAAGGGATAAGCATGATGACTGGGTCATCACCCAGTCATCACCCGAAGACGATTGTAGATACTAACAATCGAAACGTCGTGAACTAACGTGACTTGGAATCTCTACACTTTTTATTATTTTCTTTTTTCATTCCTTTATTTTTATTTATTCAATTGTTATATTTTTACTTGTAGTTTATTTCACTATTATTTCATTTCAGGTTTATTTTGCTTAATATAATTGTTATTTTCAGCTATTCATTTTTAATTTTTCTTTTTTAGTTATTTCAGGGATTTCAAATCATTTTATATAGTAGACAATGGAAGTCCGAACCAGTGAAATTCACCATGAAACATTGTCAATCACCTTCAAACTGAAGCCTGTTTATCGTCTGAATTCGCCATTAAGACATCAAGAGCATTCCCTTCTGCTTGTTCCATCAACAAAGGTTCGGGAACTGATACATCTGAAGTTATTTTAGTTTCAAGTCGCGTTTTCATTTGTTCTATTTTTTCAAGGATGTCTAATGTATCTTCATTTCTGTTACTCGTTAGATAGAGAAAATCACGAGATAATGTCTGTCTGTCAATTCTATCTCTGTAATGTTCGCTTAGAGCTGTGCGAACTAAAGGCCAGGTGGTCAGGTCAGGTCTACACATTAGAAAATTAAAAACGTCATCTCTTGATTTTGAGCAAATTGCATTAAATGTAAAATCATTTAACCCTAAGCAATTTTTTTTCTTCGCCGAAAAAAATTTTTTTCAATGTGATTTGTGTGTATAAATTTGGGAAAAATAATTTTAAAAATCCACGTCTAAATATTAAGCTTTTATTTAAACAAATATATATGTATTATATGTGCTACATTGTGCACAAGTGATACATGGAATGCAAGTGTCCTATTTTGTATGAAATTGCAAGAAACAATTATTATTTTTATTAAAGCATAAGTGTAAAGCACATTTTGAAAATTTTATAAATGAAAAAGATTTACATCCGGGATTTTTGCATCATTGTCTCGTTTCGTCATGAATTGGCCAGTGACTATAACAATCTTGACGCACATCTTTTGGAGGTACGTAGGCAGTTGTAGCAGAACGTTTCTTTTTGGCTTGAATATTTTTTTCAATATCACTTGACCTTTCTCTTTTCGGTGTAGCTGTACTTCCTTGGTTGCACAAACAGTATGCAATTTCAGCACGGAATTTTGCTAGGGTTAAATATGTTTCTTCTCTACCCGTGTTGACTCTCCTATATAACAATCATGAATTTATTATTGTCATGTCAAGCGAATGATAAAATAATCGCAGGTACCATTTTTCAGTACGCATTGCAATTTTGTAGTGACAAATCAAACCATGTAATAGGTCGACACCCCCCATATGTCTATTTTACTCCCTTACAAGATTGGGGCATGGAATATCTACAGTTTTCTTCTCTTTTTTGTCGAAACGTTTTACTTGCGATAAAGGTAATTGACCAGTGAAAGAGAACAAAAGGGTAACTATTTTATTATCTTTCCACAGAAAGGATGAAATTTCCACGCCTTCGATATTAGCCACAAATTCTTGAGGTTGACGGTGGTCTATTGGGATTGAGGTATGAAATCCAAACATCCAAAAAAAGATGTGATAAAATAAAATATGAATTGTATCTTTTCGATTACTTGACAGGTACATAAGATGGCAGATCTAGATAAAATTTATTTCAATCATACCAAGGCATATTGTATTTTGTCGAAACACCGTCGTGCATCGGAGTGATATCTTCGGCTGTATGCTATAGTGGCACAACTGGAAAAGTGTTACTTTTGAGAAAATGCTGTGAAAAGTTTTAGTGATGTTGGTTATCATTTTTTTTTAAATGACAAAGTCGGTGTTCATTATTGAAATGTAATACTTGGTGTATTTGGTGGATTGTGGTGTAGTTTTGGCAACAATCACATTCCAAAATTCAACCCTTAATTTGAAATGTGCCAGTTTAGCACATCAATATACGCTGTTTTATAAAATAAATGTTTAAAAGATAATACTGGCACTTTTTTTGTCGTCATTGAGTCCAGTTATTGGGTTGAAGGGCCAATTGATAATAAAAATTCAAAAAAGAAATTCGAAAATTATAATTCTTACAAAGCTCATATTTCGGAATGATTGAATTTTTCATAGAAGTCACCGTTAATCCATGGGATTGTTTTATTCTCAACCAGGCTGATGAGATATTTCATCTTTTTTCCAGTAATATCTAGACTCTCCTCGTAAGCTTTCGTCATTTTTACATTATCCATCTTTTGTAAACGCTTTCGAGTTTTTGTGGTGTCAACTGTTCGGTAATCATGTTCCGTAAATGAAGTTTTGAACAAAAACTTAGTCGAATTGCCCTTCTCTACACGAATTACGCATATATCGTTGAAATTAAATTTGGCGCTGTTTCCTTCTTCATTGAAAACCGAAGCTGTGTTAGTTGTAAGTGTTTTGAGGTCAAAGAAATCATCGTTAAATAATTCGTATACAAGGAATGGCTGTCGGTTTCGTGCGGTTCTAATTAACGTAGCGTAATGAGTAGGCAAATAGATAGGTCCTCCTTTCAGCGCTTTTTTATGTTTTTTTTCAATCTTTCGTGTGGGCAACAACTAAATAGCGATGAGTGATTGACTTGATTTTTAAGTTGGTCGAACAGAAACATTGAAATTATGTACCTACTTATGTTCATGTGCTCTAATAGTACTTGGTAGTTTTGATTTAATTTTTTCAAAATATTTCTTATAAGTCTCTTAATATATTTGATAAGATGTACTCAGTTCATGAGATGAAAGTTCTTCCGATCGCGGATCTCCAACTCTATACAACAAAGCATCTTTAATTTCAAACCATTTAGTACAATTAGAAGTTATTAATACTTCTAGCTTCTCTGGTCAACTCAGATTTGACTTGTTCAAAGAATAATGTTAACTGGATGCTAACTACATGTCGAGATAAGGGATTCCTGGAATATCTCTTACTCAGCTGAATCTACGTGTGAATGGCCGTGTCGTGGGAACTATGACAACGTAATTCGCGACTTCGAGTACTGAGTTTTTATTATCTGGCCAGTCATTTATGCAATATTCTGTAAAGACTTAGATCTAAATCTTCCTGAATTTTATTTTTAAATTGTAATTTCCGTTCATCGGACATAGGAATATTTTTTATGATAGAATACACAGTAAACTGAAATTCTATATCTGACTTTAGACCTTTTTGCAACAGATAAGCTCGCGATAATGTGTCAGCAATATAAAGATATGTTCCCAGTTTATACTGAACTTCTAAGTCTAATCTCATTCCCTGTAATCGGGGAGAAATAGCAGCCAAATCTTTTTTCATTATTGTTTCCAACGGTTTGTGATCAGAATTTACTCTAACTTCTGATCCGTAAATAAAATAGTGAAATTTTTGGATTGCAAACACATAGCCAACATTTCTTTCTCAATTTATGCGTACTTTTGTTCCGTGGGAGTGAGACTCCTGGACGCAAATGCGACTGGGTGCTCATCCTGTAGCAGACAAACTCCTAATCCATCTTTTGATGCATCCGTCTCAATCTCTATTGGTTTCTGGGAATCGAAAAACTTTAGTATAGGTGCTGACGGGAGAATTTGTTTTAACTGAGAAAGCGATTGTTCGTGAACGTCTTGCCACTCCCAAGGGATGTCTATTCTTGTTAACTCCCTTAATGGGGCAGTAATTTTTGACATGTTCGGTTCAAATTTACTCAAATATTTTGCCATGCCTAAAATTCTTAACAAGACAGTTTTGTTTTGAGGGTTAGGCAAATCAAGAATTGTTTTTACATAAGTTTGATTAGGCTCGACTCCTTTTTTTTAATAGATTACTCCCATAAATTTACACTGTTAGACTTAAACTGAATATTTGAATTATTGAACTTAATGTTATACTTTCAGGCACGTTCAAGAACTAATTGTAAATTTTTGTCATGTTCAGATTCATTTTCTCCTGTCACTATTAAGTAATCAAAATAAAGACCTACACCTTCCAAGTCCCCAAAGATCTCAAAGTTCTTTTTTTGAAAAACTTCCGGTGCAGAACAAATTCCAAATGGCAGTCTACAGAATTTGTATCTTCCAAAAGGGGTACCAAAAGCGGTGTAATTAGAACTTTGATTATCTATTTTAACCTGGAAATAGCCAACCTTCATATCGAGAACAGTAAAGAATTCTTTATTACATAATTTAACAGCTATTTCCTCAGTTGTCGGGATCAAAAAATGTTCCCTTTGAATTGCTCTATTGAGATACTTGGGGTCAAAGCAAATTCTTAGATCTCAATTTTTTTTCTCCACAATCACCAGAGGATTCAGCCACTCAGTCGGTTCATCTATTTTTTATTACACCTAAAGCTTCTAACTCCTCCAACTTATTTTTTAATTTCCCATTTAAAGAATTTGGAACCCTCCTGGGAGGCTGAATGTGTGGTACTGCATCTTTTTTTAGTATAATATGGTGTTCAGACGGAAATAGACCTAATCCATCAAAAACATTCCTATACATTTTCTTAACATCATCCAGATTCTTAAATTTAACAGATGGACTCTGAGTAATGCTAGCTAGCCTATGAAATGAAATGAACAAACACATCTAGTTACATATTTAGTTACATCTTCCTTGCAGTTGAGCCTAGTTTTCATTCCATTTATTGTGGCATAGATATGACCATTGAATGACCATGCATTTTTCACCCCAAAGACGGGTAATAAATCACTCTATCGAATAATTTGTAATTAGATTACATGTTCATTCAATGAGTTGTTAAAATTCCTTTCATCGTGTTTAATATTTCAATTTATACCTGAACTCTGGAACAATTACCATAGATCGAATAGGTTTCTTCAACAATGCCTAAATCATTGAGTAGTTCATAACTGAACTCTTGTAAAATTATTATTCATCAAGTATGTAGAATGTTTACTTTTCGAATTGTTAAAGTACATAAAGCACTAAATGAAAGCTATCTCACAGCAGAACACGTGTTGCGGCTTTGTAAGCAGTGCAGCGAATATCTCAGAATAAATTTTCATTTGAATATAGATTCTTTTCTGAAAACGGAACATTAATATTTATTTTATTCATCTTATCATTGAAAATATTCACTCCTTCGTAATTGAAATGATGTAACAGATATAGAAATGTGATTGATCAGTTACAATTTATCATCATAAGGGTTTCATTTTCATCTCTACTAGGTGGAAAAATTCCCAAGCAATATTATTAATTTATTTATGCTTTCTTCACATTATATTTCAGCATTTCTTTGAATTTGAAATCAACATCATTCAGTCCAAACCACGTCCACCAGACAAACTCATCTTCTAGTTCCAACAATTTAGAGAAAGGAAGCCCACCATTTTGTTTTACTACCAATTGAAAAATTGGAATACATTCCCGTTTCAGTAAACAGAATACAATAACTTTATATGAAATTTTTTGACGATGATGAAGCCCTATATCATCAATATCGAAAATGAACAAACATGAAATCCGGTATCTGCTTCATGTTTCAGTTCAAACGTGGAATATTGATGGTCAATCCATTGTCAACTGGTGATCAGACATCCTGGAGATGGGGTGTCTGAGACCTAGAAATATATAATTAGAGTATTATACAATATGAAAATAATCTTAATGAGTGCCAGTTACCAAGGCACCACCTAGGTAACTGGTAATCAAACAAAGTGAATATTCCTACTATTTTTTATTTACAACCAAAGGACACAAAACTGTTTGATTAGTCAAGGTATCCACTTCCATATCTATATTCATCACAATTTGAAATTTGCTGTCACGCCTGCGACTCCTTTTATGTTTAGGAGAAGGTGAGCGAAAATGTCTCTCTATTTTTCTGTGTCTTTCTTTGAGAAATGACGTAAGTTTTGAGGAGAATCGTCAATACGTCTGCGACGTTCTTTACGTGAAGGAGAACAAAAATGCCTCTTTCTCTTCCTGGAAAACATGCCCCTACCCATGTTGCGGTCTATCGCTGTTGGTTCATCTAGCTTAGGTGTCAGCGACAATCTAGAAAAATCAAAAATAAGTTGGATGACACTATTACACAATGCTGTAGGTTCATCGAGCGTTGGTGTTACTGATATGTCACCAGAAGAACAATCTTTGATCCAATGGCCTTCTTGATGACACTTGTGGCATCTATAATTCGGAGGTACACTTTCGATTCGATTGAAACCTTGATTTTTTTTGTGCTTGCTTGGATCATAGTTCTGAGTAGACTGCAACATCTTCGATTCGATTTTCTCATCTTCAGATTTATTTAAACTTAGCAGGTTCGCAGATTTTCCAATAGGACACCAATAGTCACCTACTTTCGGAAGTCCAATAAACTCTCCTTCACGACTCTCCCACTGTTTGGTTTTTTGAGGACTTACTGGTACTCTTGCAATTAGAAGTGATGAATTTTTTGGTATCAAGAAGTTCTCATCCATGTAAACTAATTTAGTTTGAGCATCCATTACTTGTAAGTCAACATCACCATTTTCCCCAATCCTTTTCTGTAGCATAATGGCTTTCTTCAAGTCCTTCACCGAAATATGTTGTCCATCGAATGTAATCCTTTCATGTTTCACAACTGCCCTGAATTTGTAGTACACAGACATGTTTCTTTACTTGCTTCTGATTTCGTTCGATATATAGTATATCACTTTCATTGAAATTTCACTGAGACTAATATGGTTAGATAGGTCTCAGGTAATTTATACGGTCATCTAGTTAGTCGGCCGTCCGCATAACGATATATTATTTAAGTGGGAGTTTGTAATGAAAAATTGAGTGGGGGGTTTTTCTTAAACGGTGAACGAAAATTCACAAAATTAGCTGATCAAATACGAGATATAAATGCCATGAAATTATGTGATTTATTTTGATGAGAGAGAATACGATGATCATTGATAACTTTTTGCATCGAATCATGACCAAATAATAGAGTATTCGAAACACTTGTACAAATGACGAAAATATTAGGGTGTTTTCACGAGAATTTGAAATATACTTTTCCCCAACATATTTTCTCTATTTTCTCTATCTCTCTATATGCAATGTGAGAATCCCAGAACGCACTGTCTCAAGCTCTTTGGATGAAAGGGAGCTTCTTCGAATAGTCAATAATACAGTCAATAGTCGATACTTCCATGTCCAAAATGTCTACTGAAAATACAATGGGAAATAATGACTGTACAAAAAATACCCTTCCAGAAATGAATGGTCCAATCATTAATTATCATTCCATATCAAGTTTCATATCTGTTTTCATCATTGTATTCCAGTACTTCCTCTTCGAATAGAAAACGGGGAATGCGGCCTTTGGTTATCGTCGTCGTGTTTATTTTAGGAACTGATTGCGATTTGAGTGTTGAAATTCGATATTGGTGCAGTTATAATTACTTAAAATGTTTGTTATCCGTTAAAAATGTGGCGTCCTTCGACAAGTACTAATAGTAATAACGAGTGTGATAACAACGCAGACTTTTTCCAGTGTAGTGTTCCAATAAAAATGGTGAACGATGCAAAAAAGTGATACCAGTGAATAAGATTCGGATGCATTTGAATATTGAAACACCGAGAGTATGTTTCAATGTTCATAAGAATCTACATCTCAAGTTTGGTTTCGAGGGAAACAAACTGTTACAAGCAACATCAGATATTACCGAAATTCCTTTTAGTATAAGAGCCAGTGAGCGGCTACCTGCATGTATTTGACCAGACTTAGGTTTTTGTACATTGAGGCCCCTATACCTACCGCATATGATATGACCTCACTAAGCCCAAAGTGGTGGACGCGGTGAGTGCGCAGGTAGGACAGGTATCAATTTTTTAGTAATTTTAAATGCATTTGACGACGTTTGCCGTTTTGATATTTTGAAATATATTATTATTGTGAGAGGAAAATAATAATGGCTGAACAATACCTCGCGTTCAACATTGTGGCAGACATATTTGAAAATGTTAAAAATAAATGTTTTTTAAAGTAATTGACGAGATCTGCCATTGATACATTTCACTTAATATAGTTTCAAAAACTTATATTAATTAGGGCAGAAGTATTCAGTGCGTACAAGCATCAGAAAATAACAAAATCTGAGATACTACCCGGTCAGATGTCTATGTATTACGATAACTGTTTTACATCAAAATAATGTATTTATGATTTACTTAATTACTGCATTTATTGAAATTAAAATTTTTTATGTAGTTCATACAATATTTAAAAATTTTGACGATAAAAAAGACGATAAAATACGGAAAAATTCTAAATATCAAGGTATATTAAAGTAACATACATATTTATAAGTATTCATTATTCTTCATTCATCATCATCCGGGTACTGTTCATCGTTGTGTAAATCATCTTCATCATCAATTGAGTCAGATTCTGTGAAAATTAAACGTAAATTGGAAAATATTAATAATTCATAAATAGATTTGAACATATTCGATAAAGAATTGATTTTTATCAACTTACCAGGAATATTGTCGAAAAAAACTCTGAAATCATTGGTGGTGTTGGACCTTTAATTAGTCGTTGACTAGTTGAATAATCAGGTAATTTTGTTTCAGTTATTCCTAAAATTTCCTCTCTCAAAATAGCAGCAGCTGCTTGCAAGGTATCTTGGTCTTTCAGGTGCGCAAATAATGAGTCATCAATAGTTGAAACGCCCTTAGGAGCAACAACTTTTTTTTGTTTGACATCAAAATTTGAATGTTATCATTAAATTTCTTGTGAATAATGCGCGGCAAATATTGATGCTGCATCGGAGCCTTCACTCAATTCTTTAAACATATCGAGATACTCTATGCAAATATGACAAAAAATAACAACGTCCCCGTTTTATGACATTCTCCTCAATTAAATTACAAATTTCTCTATAAACGGTTTCATGCGTCTCTGAGAGATATGCCATGAAGTACGGAAAGGACTTTTCACCAGTGACCGTTTGTAATTTCTAAAATTTTGTCGACAAACATCATGATAGTACACTTCATCAGAGGCAACACTTTGTATTTTTTTCATTGTGAATTTCAGAATCTGGTTCCAACTTTGATAAGATATTTATTTGAAATAGATTTTTTTTTGAAGTACATGATGACTCATTCTTAGACTTATATTGTTTTTTTCTTTTATCACAAAAAGAGCACAAATTTAGGTTTGCTGAAGCCACAGTTTCAGGATTCTGAACAGTTAATGGTGCTGCTGAATCTTCCAATTCTATTTACTCGAACGGCTGGTCTACTGCGACGTCAATATTTTTTTCTACAACTTCATCTATCTCAGGAACGTTCACGTCATTCAAAACGGAATCCTGTACCATTGCATCATCAATTATTGAACTATTAACTGATGTTGATGGTTGTTCAGTCGCAGACGACGACGTACTTTGTAATGAAACTTTTTTGTTGGCATCGGCCAAAAAAATATTTTTTAAACCTGTAAACGTCTTATAACAACTACTATGATAGCTGTCATTAAAAATATCTTCCGGTAAAATTACATCGTTGTACTTTAATTTATGAAGTTTTCATAACCTCAAAATATTTCGACATTTTACCATAGTCTCTTCCGAAAAATATTAATAATTTTTCAGTTTTTGATGTGTCAAAAAAACACACTGCACTTTATCTATTTCACTCGACATAATGTCAAAAATATTCAACAATTAATAATCCAATGAACAAAATAAAATAAAGCAACACTATCAAATTTTTTAAATTCACGCAACATGAAGCATCTATATCGTCGGCTTACTTTCAAAACCTCCTAAGTCAGCTCAGGCCAATTTTACACAAGGAATAAAAAACGTGTATGAACCATCTTACACCAATTTTGTGAAGTGATCTTTCAATAACCAATACTTATAGTTGGTTTTGACTTGTTCACACAAATATTTACTAAAAATTACAATAATATAGTTTTCAACTAGACATAGAAGGTTTTGCAACAAATATAACAGAACATGATAGAGACTTAGTAGGTTTTATTTGTTTCAATAATTGTTTCATAATAAAACTAAAAACAGACAGAAAAGTGAATAAAATGAAACAAAACATCAAGTCAATTGGAAAGGTAAATAATAAACATGAAAATATTTAAAAAACTAATCATTTTCAAACGGTAGTGTATCATAAAAAAGATGATAGTCTGCAGGTATTACGTCCTTTAATTGTTGTAACTAGTCGTATTTACTTTTTTTAATTGGTAGTTCCTTTTCATAAAGAGGAACGATATTACCTATCCCTTGACTTTTTCTACTCAATCTCTTTTCCAATGCCATCCAATCATCGTCAAAATTCAATTTGTAGTAGAGCTTTCCATCAGGTCTGTATTGTATGGCACACAAATCATTTACAGTCGGATCTCCTGTTTTATATCCTGGACGAATTGAAGTGTGGTACTTCAGCGCAGAAAAATTTTTGAAATATCTGTGGTTCAAATATTCAACTTGATATGGCCTTGGATTCAAACGAGCCGTTTTACAAGCGGCAATATACCCAGCAGGCGAGTAAATTTCTCTATTCCGAATTTTTCGTTCGATTGTGGAGTGCATGCTATCGCACTCCATCTGCGTGTGGCCACTTACCAAGTACTTTTGCGTGATAACTATGCGCTTGTCTATCGCTAGATGCAAAAGTGCGTTTGACAAAGTGGCATTTTTATTTTGTGCGGTACATCCATCACTATACAAAATAATTTCTTCTCCTTCTGATACATTAGATTGGATAAAATTGTACAAAATTGTTGCGAATTCATTTGATGTTACTCTTCCTTCAGCTTCGTGCCACAAGAAACAATATGCATCACTTGTTATGAGATTAAACAAGGTAAAGTTATGAACCACTAATTTTTTTATAATAAATTTTTGATGCCTTAAGCATTGGACAAAGAAGAATTGATTGAAGATCCATCGTGAAAACAAGCCGAGCATTACTCTTATCTAATGATTTTTCATCACGTGCTCTTTCTTTTTTAGAAATGTGGCGATTGTATACCTGATCATCGACGTTTCCAGCCTTATATGAGACACAAAGGTCACATTGATCTTTTTTGGGAGAATATAAACCTAAATTATTTAATGCAAACTCTTCATGAAAAGTCTTTAGGGAAAGAGCCTTAATACTTTTGTCTTTGCAATACTCAACATAACTTCTATACAATGCAGCTTTGCTTTGCCAAATCGGCTCCAAATATTTCTTAGTCGATGAAACTCTACAATAGTGAGATTCCATTTTTGGCAATTCCATGAAAAATTGCCTTAATCCGATTCTGTCCGCTTCATGTCTAGTGTTGATCCTATTCCTGCTAGGGGAAATAACTTCATCATTGTTCAGATGTTCGTTGCAATCCTCACTTGAAGATACCCAGCTATGCAAAGACCAAGTTCCCAGGTTTAAAGTATTAATAAACATAACCTGACACATCTTACGCGAATACCATTTTTCTTCAAATGGCATACAAATGTCTTGGAACGTCTTGAACTCTCATTGATTCGGTTTTTCATATCTTTTGGAGAAACAGTGTCTACAAGACTTAAAACGTAAATTTTCTTTTCAGGCCAGGTCATATTGTGCCAAAAATTTTTGAAAATGTGCTGCCTATCTTCATCTGTGAAAACTCTACATTGTATTTTCTTTGATATTACCGAAATCTTACAATTACAGAAAGGTTTCAACTCACGAGGTGGTTTTGCTACATCGATGGTCCATTTTCCCTCAGGGTTTTTTCTAAACCCATCATATTTTTCTCCCTTTTGACGTTTGGTCTTACACTCCTGCCTCTTCCAACTCCGTGTGTCAGCTTTTTGTTTTCTTTTTCTTTTGGGTTGCATATTTTCTTCAATGTTCTCGACTAACATTTCATTGTTTTCTTGTTCTCCCGCACCCATTTCCTTCCTTAATTGTTCACTCATATTAAGATACTCATCTTCGCTCTCTTCATACTCACTTTCTGACCCACTCTTATCTGGTACATAATTTTGATCATTTTCACATCGCTTCTTGTTGTCCATGAAGGTGCCTGAAGGACCAGCCTCGGCAATATCAATATCATGTCGCTCTGGTTCACCTTGCACATTGTTCCTTTTAGCAATTTCTTGCTTGGTATTGGAAAGTTCAGTCAATGTGGTTCCTATAATTTATTCTTATTGATGAAATTGATCAGTGAAAATAAATAAAATACTCACCATTCACTTGATCTCCTATTAGAAATATTTCATCATTTAATAATTCATCCTTTTGGTCTCCACGATTATCAAATAATACTTTTATAGCTTCATCTATTTCCTTCTGGAGTTCATTGCAATTTTCGGGTTCACTCTCATCGTTTTTATTCATTACTAGGGCATCATTGTTATTTATTTTATTAATTTCCAATAATGGATTCGAAGTATCATCAATACTTGAGGAAGATGATTCATCATTATTTTCATTCTTTGAAACTAAGGATAACATGAATTTATTTCTACTCATACCCCCGTACATCTTAAAATAAAGGAAAAAGAAGTGAAAATTAAATTAAAAAATTACCAGGTAGACAGTAATCAAAACCGCATAAGTCTACTTCTCGGGAACATTTTGTCATAGAGCAGTGTAAATCAAAACCTCTTAAGTCGGTTTCCAACAAACCTGGTCAAATTCAGTAACTCAAAATCTAATGATCAACATATAAAAGTTAATTATACATTACTCACCTTATATATCAATGAAAACTCACTTTCTTTATTATTTGGTAGAATTTAAAACACTATTCGGTTGAAAATCGCGGGCACTTTCTTGAACAACGATGGCCGAATTCAAAACGCAGACTTAGAAGCTTTTGACGCATGACATTGTAACGCAACAACATAGAAGGTTTCAATATCGTCCAATAGATGTCGCTATCATCACTCAGGACTTAGGAGCTTTTGCAGGATGGTAAACAATGATATTTTAAATATATTTGTATCAAAACCTTGTAAACACCAAAAATCAGACTTAGGAGGTTTTGAAAGTAAGCCGACGATATGAAGGTTGACAAATATACTGAATACATCTGACGGAAAGCATTAGATTTGGGATTATAATAGAACCGTCTCAGGTATAAATCTTATATTATTCAAATGGCAGGTAGTAAATATCAGAAAAAATATTATAGGCTAGAATGAGTACAATAGTAATACTTTGGAGTGATTAAGTAAATCATAAATACATTATTTTGATGTAAAACAGTTATCGTAATACATAGACATCCGGCCGGGTAGTATCTCAGATTTTGTTATTTTCTGATGCTTGTACGCACTGAATACTTCTGCCCTAATTAATATAAGTTCTTGAAACTATAATAAGTGAAATGTAGCAATGTCAGATCTCGTCAATTACTTTGAAAAACATTTATTTTTAACATTTTAAAATATGTCTGCCACAATGTTGAACGCAAGGTATTGTTCAGCCATTATTATTTTCCGCTCACAATAATAATATATTTCAAAATATCAAAACGGAAAACATCGTCAAATGCATGTAAAATTACTAAAAAATTGATACCGCACTCACCGCGTCCACCACTTTGGGCTTAGTGAGGTCCCATATAATGTACAAAAAACTAAGTCTGGTCAAATACATGGAGGTAGCCGCTCACTGACTCTTAGACTATTTCTCAACAGGGCGTAAAATAGTCAAAAGCAAACCTTATGAACGCCAGGCGCGATGTAATAAGGGATTATCAAAACCTTTTAATGTTCATCTAATAAATTCATTAAAAAAACAATATACGACTGTTACAAACGCAATGAGATTTCTACAACTGAAATCATGGAGAAGAAATTGAATACTTTTGGTCATAACGTGAGCTGCTGTGACAAAACTCTTCAGAATTGGATAAAGAAACTAGAATTTATATTTGAAGTAATAAACAAACGTCAAACAGTTATGGAAAGCAGGAGAATAGTGGAATTCCGTAACAAATACTTAGAACAATTAACTAAATATGAAACTATTTAAATGAAACTTGGTATGACACTCACGACACAGTTACGAAATGATGGACTGATGGTTCGAGAATGTGTACGCCTAACATGCCTGCAAACGAAGGATCGCGACTAATCACTGTCCATTGCAGAGGAAGTAAGTATGGGTTCCGAGTTCTTTGAAATTATGTGGAAAAAAACTTGAGGACTGCAATGTTAACTATCATAAGAACATGGAAGCTAATTTTCGTGGAATGGTTTGAAAACACATTGATCCCAGATTTGTATGCGAATAGTATAATAGTTCTTGAAAGATTCTAAAATAAGCGTTTACTTGTACAAAATCATGTAAAAGCAATATTTAATATGAAATACATCAATTACGAATCTTCCATCTTCCGAAATATAATGAAAGATAAACCATTAAAACAGCTTAGAAGTATAGAAGAGTTAGGCGAACCTAGCACAGATAAATTTCATTAGTTCGAACTTCCATTGCCTGAAAGAACTAAAAAAGAAGAAATAAAAATCAGAGAAGAAGAATAAAAATGAATAGCTGAAAATAATAAAACTCCCTGCATAAACTGTTCAAATCAAATCAAAATATACTTTATTGTCATAAGATTTTGTATCCCATCGACAAAGCTTTGTAGGTATGAATATAAGAATAACTAATGGTGTATAGATAAAAACTGGCAATTAATAAAGGTTTGAATAAAACAGGTACAAATACAATAAAAATAAATATAAAATGGAATACACTTTTAAAATGATTCATTAAAATACTCTTGCAAGCTATAATAGGGTCTATCAGATAACAAATTTCTAACTGCTTTCTTTAATTGTACGTTGGTCAGATTTGGAGACTTTATATCTACTGGTAAGTGATTGAATAATTTTCCACCATTATAAAAAATGGAATGCTTGATTAATGTTGAGTTAGGTATAGAAAGTCTTATATTAAATATGCTATTACGAGTAGCATAAGACGAAGAGACACAGTCAAACTCCGTTTTATGTTTGTGCACCAAACATACAGTTTCAAGAATGAACAGTGCAACGACGGTTAAAATCTTATTGGCCGCAAAATAATTTCTGCATGATTCCCTAGGTTTGACTTTACAGAGACATCTTACTGCCCTTTTCTGTAATATCAGCACAGATGAGAGAAAGGTTGCACTGCATGTTCCCCAAAATGGTATTCCATATCTTATTTGGGACTCAATTAAAGCGTAGTAAACCGTTTTTGCTGTGTGTAAAACCAGCTCGTTAGAAACCACCCTCACTGCATAACATCCGGAGGAGATTTTACTCTTGAGTTGCCTGACGTGTTCATCAAATTTGAGCCTATTATCAATATAGACACCAAGAAATTTTGTGTTCAATTTATTTTCCAAGATATCATTGTCTATTGACAGTTCATTTAGCAGACATTTAAATATTATTATATTTGTTGTGGAGATATTCAAGCATAATAAATCAGCATCAAACCAATTTTTCACCTTTTCTAAATCAGATGATATCTTTTTATGTAGCTCTTCTGGGTTTTTTTTCCTTCCACAATATTGTTGTATCATCTGCGAATAGAGTAAAAGTGCCAGATATATCTATCATAGTCAAATCATTAATATACAACAAAAACAGAACCGGACCCAACACAGAACCCTGTGTCGCACCAGATGTGATTGCCCTGCTTTCCAGAGTTCCGATGTTCTTACCATTTGATTTCCGCCTGAGAGGTACGATTCAAACCAATTGTACGTCACCCCTCTGCAGTTATACCGGTGAAGTTTTTTGAGTAATAATTCATGATTAACACAATCAAAAGCCTTCGAAAGGTCACAGAAAATTGCGGCAGCTACTTCACCAGCATTTATTTCTTTATAAAGTTTATAAAGGAAAGAAAATATTGCTTGTATCTTTTACCGTCTGGAACCCAAATTGGTTATTACTCATGACATCATGCTAGTTTAAGAAATCATTCAATCGTTTATTCACTAATTTTTCAATAATTTTCGCTAAGGTTGGAATTAGAGAAATGGGCCGCAGATTGAAGGGATTATGCAAATCACCACCTTGATGTAGGGGAATAACAATTGAAGTCTTAAAAGAAGGAGGGAATGAGCCAGTTTCGAAGGAGGCATTAATGAGATTAATTAAAGTTTCCAATGCATTGCCTGATAGATTCAAAAGTATTTTTACAGAAATCTCATCATACCCAGCGGTAATTTTATTTTTGATGTCGTTCAAGGTTTCAATTAATTCATTAATATCTGTGCTGTACAAAATGAGGCTATCATCGATATTATTCTAGATTGAATAAAGGATCATAAGGCACGCGAATAGTGCTGCTTAGCTTTTGAACAATGGAATTGCTTTTTTGAGGAATTTTTCAGTCCTTTCGTCACCAACGGCTTTTTACGCTTCGATTTGATTTTCTGTATAGAAAAATACTTATCACACACGTCCAATAACATGCTGTGAAATGATAAGAAAGGATTATCTTTGGTCAGATTACTCTCCCAGTCAATTCCGATACCATTCTGATAGAACCTATCACAGTTTGATCTACTATACAGTCTACCATGTTTACATATAGTATGTTTCTTTGGCGACTCTAGAAGAACAGAACATATTACGTCATGAGATAAAACAGTCAGTATCTCCTTGGAAAAACAACCCCAATGAAAGAAAAGCCCAGGTCATTTTATCTCGTCTTCGTCTAGGCCACACTCGTCTCACCCATGGATACCTACTATCTGAAGAAAATCCCCCAGTATGTGAAGTGTGTGATAGTCCACAAAGTGTTAAACATATTCTCACCGAGTGCATGCTATATCACAATGAAAGACAAACTTATGGCTTCCCACCATCAATAAAGGACATATTAGGAGATGAATGTGATATTAATAATCTATTAGCTTTCCTCAGAAATACCAATTTGTTACATACTCTCTAATTTTTTTTTTCCATGTAATATATCGACAAGTCGCTAATGACCCTAGAGGTCGATGCGACTGTAAATAAATAAATAAATGAAGAACATATTACGCCTTCATGATCCGATAATCCGGATGAGGTAACCGTGCACGACTATATCTGCTTTTCTAGATTGCTACATACATAGTCAATACGAGATGCAGAGAATCGAGAAATACGAGTATCTGCATTAACGTGCATACTAAAGTCAAATGATAAAAGTAAATGTTTAAGTGAATCCCTAGCTAGAGATTCGCAATGTAGTTCACTGTATACCTTGTCGCAGCTGTGATAAAGAATATATAGGCCAAATATCCAGATTGCTTATGCATCGAATCACAGCACACAATGTATGCAATGAGTGAGTATGTCTTTAAGGAAGTGCACTGCATGGATTATAATTCAATAAAAATCTTATCTACAGAAAAAACCTCCACTAGTGGTCATATCTCAGATTGAATCTTTCAGATATCTACATACATCATCAGCAATTTAACAAATTTGTTATACAAGAAATTTATTGTGATAATTCATCTCACAAAATTCTCAAATTTTTGTATTTAAGTAATATAGCTGCAAGAGTTCTAAGCCACTCCTTATGGAAAACACGTGCAAATTTGAGCTGGTCCTTTTTGGATCTCAGTTCACACGGAAGGAACAAAGGTCCGCGCCTCGTCCATGTCAGTGTAGGCCAGGACAATCTGAAACAAAGAGATATTATTGAAACTTACAAATATTAACAATAATAAACACTCATATTAGATTATGCTCTACAATGGGCTGAATCTTATCTCACTTAACGTTCTCAAAAAGTGTGTATCATCTATTAAAAATATGAAAATCAGAAATATCATCATGGAATATCGAAATTTCACAAAGTAGCATCGTCGGCCTAATTTTTTTCATAATTTTCATGAATGATGTACGAGTTGTGTTAAAAAAATATGGTAAATTTTCACTTTCCTCAAATAATAATAATTTATTCACCAATGTCTATTTTATTTCCTTCAAAGTAGTCATCTTCAAATATAATGCACTTGTGCCAGCGTTTTTTCCAATTCTCGAAGCAGTTTTGATATGCACCTTTAGGAATGTCCTTGAGCTCTCTCAGTTTTCATCTCCTCAATCGTCGCAAAACGTCGTCTTTTCATCGATCTCTTCAATCTTGGGAACAAGCAAAAGTCGCAGGGGGGAAAATGAGGTGTATATGGTGGCTGGTGCCTGATTACAGTGTTGATTTTGACAAAAAAATTACGAACAAGCAATGCCGAGTGAGCAGATGCATTATCGTGATGCAAAAGCCATGCATTTTTTTCCCACAATATCGAACGTTTTCTTTGTATTGGTCCTTGGATCGCCGTTGACGTCATTCAACAATTCCGTAGCGATGCTTATGCGACGGTTTTGTTCATATTTTTCTGACTCAGAGTACAATCACCGTATGCCACTGTAAACATTTCAAGTGTTTTTGATCACTTGATTCCATGTTTTGCACAAAATTTAATGCAAATTATTTGATCCATTATTTCGATAGCAGAAACTCGACGAAGACGCGGATCATGGCATATAAACTTCGAAGTAGGAGGGGCATCTCTATTATATCTTATAAAAACCCCTGTAAAACAATCTTATGGGTCTAAAAAGCAGACCTGGAAACCTGTTTAAATATGGACTACACTTCAACTAAAATCTTAGCAATTGAAAGAAATACATCCAAAAGGTTGTTCTTGGAAATGTCATTTATATTACAATCAAATTATTGCCTTAATAAAAGATCAGATATTGATCACCTCAGTGATATTCATGTCTTCTTACTTAACCCTTAAAAGCCCGAATTATTTTTTTTTTCATAAAATTTAGGTATATTCATGACTTTTGCACTAAATTAGGGTTAATAAAACTACCACAATATATTTTTATTTTTTTTTAATACGATTAATTGTAGAAAAAATGTGTTACATATATGTAACGCTGGGCTTTATCACTACCTTTTTGATCATTTAGTATGAAAACCCACATTACATGTCAAACAAAGGCCAATGTCACATTTCTTGCACATCGTTCTTGCACTTGTGGTACAGAGTTCCATAGCGCACCGCCTTCTTTTTTGATCGGGTACATAAACAAGGAGATGATCAGTTCTATCATATCGAATAGCTTCACTTACTCTATGTCCTTGTGACCTCGTTAGTGAAGATGATGGTCTTCCAGCTCCTTTTGCCGCTGTACTATATTTTTTTAGGTAGGTGTTGACAATTTCTCGCCTAAACTGCAGTTGAGTGACAGTTTTTCCAGACTTCTTGTATAAAAACCAAGCATTTTGGAT
Source organism: Leptinotarsa decemlineata (assembly GCF_000500325.1). Lineage (NCBI taxonomy): Eukaryota > Metazoa > Arthropoda > Insecta > Coleoptera > Chrysomelidae > Leptinotarsa > Leptinotarsa decemlineata. The sequence goes on from NW_019293175.1 coordinate 32,372, forward strand.
AGAGACATCTATCAGCCACGTTAGTAGGGACCACCACCATTTTTTTGAACGAATTGCTATGCGATACCTTCCTATATTTTCGTCCATCAAATCAGTTCCACCCATTGCTGCATTGTATTTCCCTATCAGATTTGGTCGTGGAACTGATATGATTTTTTTCTCTTTTTGCGAGTATCTTTTTACATGAGAGAGTGGCTAAACTCCATGGCATGTGGAAGCGACAGTAACAATATTATTATCTGCCCATCTTGCAAAAAGGATCCCAGTGGTTCGGTCAATCACGGAGTGATGTTCTCCGCGAACTGAAGATTTCTGGAGAGTTTTTTTCATAGGAAGAGGTATGCCTTTTGGCAAGAAGTTTTCTCGCATTGTCCCGGTGCACCAGTATCCCTCATCTCTCATATCCTTTAGTAAATATACGCTGGTAAATAAATTATCCACGTATATTTTGTATGGAAGCTTATTTTTGTTTTCCGGCATCTCTCTCATCATCATTTTTAGAGGCGCTGAACACTTCCCATATAATACTTCATCAGTTGTATTGGCCCTGGGATTTTTCCCTTGGTACAAATCGAAATTAATCAAATATCCATCTTTGCTGTTCAGACACCACATTTTAAAACCAAACCGGATAGGTTTTCCCCGGATGAACTGCTTGCACGAGTGTTTCCCATAGTACTTTACCATTGACTCGTCGGAATTGATTTCTTGTTCTGGTACAAAATGTTGTAAAAAAGCTGCTTTCAATTTGTCCATAATTGGACGAATCTTCCACCCTTTATCATTGGCATCTGGCTGTGTATTATCAGCACAGTGCAGGTACCTCAAAATATCAAAAAAAAACGATTTCTCCTCATTGAATTCATTATCAAAGGATTTCCCATATCGGGCTGAGAATCCCAATAATATCGCTTGCCAGGTTTTTCATTATAGCCACTCAAAATAAGTATTGCTATAGCACATTTGAGTTCTTGGATGGTAATTGTTGGGTCGGGACAATTTTTGAAAGCAGCATATTTTTTGTCTCCTGTAGCAAAACTCTAACAGATCGTCAGTAAAGAATAACTCGAATAATTGTACTGGAGTGAGTTTACTATATGTCGAATAATCAGGTTCAGGAAAATACCTATCAACGTTTTGAAAATTACCCTGGATCCATTTGTGTTGGATTTTGTCCTTAGTTAGAGGCTTAGTGTTACAATGTACATTGTCTTGAAACGTTCTATCGGTACTTGAGGTTGCACAGGGTTCATCCAACTGGTCAATTCTAGAATTATTTCTTAGTAAAATTTCAGCACCAGCTAGCAATTGTCTAGAAGGCAAATGGTTCAAATCCCCCTCAGCATCTTCATCTCCAGACTCCTCGTCAGTTAGGACGTTAACATCTGGAGGCTCGGTATATATTGCATCCACATCTAAGTCATCATTATATGCCATTTCGAGAGCTTCTTGTAGCGAAAACCCTCTCCTGAAAAAAGACGATATAAGTGGTAAGTTATGTAAAATAATCAAACTTTACTAATTTTGAAATGATATTGTGGAAAACTATTGTAACACACATCTTGAAATACCTCATTCAAGAATATTTCGTTCAATTATTCACTATAATCGAACCTGATGGCGAATTCCAAAACACAGTTATTGGAAGTCCTAGCGTTACTTATATGTAACACTCATCTTTTAGGTAAATTTTCCCAAAAACCAAAATTGTTTTCCAAATTCTAACCTTACACTTTCTTCGAACATTCATTGCATACTCCATTCCAAAAATGTATTCCTTGACTAATATAGTTTTTAATAAGTTATAATACTTACACGAAATTCGGTTCCATTTTTCATTCACGTTTGACTCGGCCGTTTTTTGTCTCCTCTCAGAACACTCGTAAACCTCAAAATGCCGGTAAATTACGTTTGCAATAAGTAATATGGTGCTTTCTTGTGAGGTAGACACCGCCATCTAGCCGTAAAGTGCAAAAGTTTAAGCACAATAAAATTCATTATTCACCTTTGCGGCTGTTACTTACATGTAACGCAGGGCTTTTAAGGGTTAATATTTATAGAAATTTACATGATTTTCAAATCAGTAACAATGCTGAATTCTCAGTAACTTAACTCATAATAAAATGTTAAAAGAAAATAACGAATATACAACGTCCCTAAGGCACGGCTTAACTTCATTTTAATAATAATTTTTCATGTTTTTGACATTGGGTTTTCTCATTAATAATCTTACAAAACAGCAGATGACTCTGATCATACTTGCAACATAACTGTTCTATTTTGTTCCACACTTAAAAATAAACTTACAAACGAACGATTTTTCAAACTGAATCACAGGACAGCTATCAGTGTCAATTGTTTTTTATCTCTCTCTGTGGTCTGCAGCCACATGGCTTTTACCAGTAAATTATAATTTCAAACCATATAACGATTTAATTATGTAGATTGAAATAATCTTCCTTGTATCGGTGAGGAGTCAAAACCTTTTTTAATGTGGTAACTTGTTTTATTTTATTGACATGTTTGAATTGTTTAAATGTAACGTTCGACCTTGGGTCAGATTATCTTTCATGTGTACTGAGTACAAACTTTCTAGTACAAAGTACACATTGGAATTTGCACGATAAAGATATCCTTCATTAAAGAATAGATTGCATACACGGTGAAGAGTGGGCATAATCCTCCATATGTAGTCTGTGCAAAGTAGTTTGCATAGAGTAAACAAACACGCGCGCGCGCGCACACACACACACACACACACACACACACACACACACACATACAGGTTTGATAATATTAGTGGATCCCGTGCATGAAAGGTATTTGTGGAGCAAGCTCTGAAATATAGCCGAGGTGATGCTGAAAAAAATCAGGACTCTGGAAAACTAATTCGTTTCGCGTAACCCCCCGGGATAAGAAATATATTTTGATAAACTATTTGTGGCACCCTGGATCCACTAATATTACCGGACCAGGGTGTGTACGAAATATTCCACAAATATTATTCTTCGTGATGAGTGTATTAGATATTCCACTATCATAGCACAACATGTATTTTGTGTGAGGAATATACCACAAATTCTATTCTTTGGGATGAGTGTGTCAGATATTCCACCAATAAGTATAAGAAGAAGTATATTTAACACACTGATGAAATATCATCATTCAACAAAAGCTTATCTGGAATACTTTCGTTAGAGGAACAATGACAACCAGATGGATATGGATATGGATATTGAATCGGAATATGATTGATATTCATAATAGTGGGATTTGAGTTCGAAAAAAAAGATGAACGTAGAACATTTATTCAATACCAGCTCGCCATACAAAATCATTTAGATCCCTTTTTTTTAATTTTCGTTATATAATTCTTGATATAGAATTTTATGTCCGTCCATTTTCTGAGGGAGAGTGATGGATGTTTTTGAATACATTCCTCACATTGAGATTTTCCTGGAACCGCCCCTCTCTTTATATGAGACGTGAAAAATTTTATAACCGGAGTACTTTCCTCTTCGGTCCATGTTCTTTTTTGAATACACTTTTTTCCAGTCTTAGTCAAATTTTTCTTATCTATTCTTGTACTTGAAGAACAAGAAGCTTCCTTCAACTCGGGTGGAGGATCTAACTCAAGTGGAACTAGCTCGTTGAATTCTACTGCTTCAGCATCAGCTAATGTGTCTTCAACTTCGTCCAATTGCAACTGGGGTAAATCTGAAAGAGATTTTGAATTTGTGAGAGTTGATAAATAAATATCATTTAAAAAATTACCTGTTAGTTCGATTTCATTAAGTTTTTTACCATGGAATTTGTGTGCTTCTCCGTTGTCTATTACCATCAAGAGCCTACTGATTTTGGTGAGTTCGACAGCACTCTCGTGAAGTCTATAGAACTCTCGATGGATATGGATGTCATGGCCCAGGTGTCGCGCCAACCAGTCAGTTTCATTTTCTGTCATGTTCATTATTTGGGAAACTGTAGCAATATACTTTCTCAATTTTGTACCGTTAATATTTTCCGGCATCTGTAAATCAACATTAGCAATACATTTTCTTATGCAGTCGTGGCCTCTCATATGGCCCAAGGAATTTCCAGCGCGTGCAAAGACAAAGGGGTTTTCCTTCGATATTCCTCCCATCGTTCTCGTTTTCAACAAGAGATCTATAGCAGTTTTCATTTCTGGAGATAAAAGAACCGGAACTTTTTTGCCTCTTTTGCCAGGTATTTCAACTATACAGAAATGATTTGCCAGTCGTTTCTCAAATTCGCTCAATGCATTTCTTGATTCTGCCGTAGTTTGCTCTGACCACAACGGTCTCATGGTGTAATGATCTATCGTCATTTTAGCCATTTCGCCGGATCTGCGTTTATTGAATATGACTATTCTACTCAGAGTCAAGGAAGCAAGGGTAGCCCAGTGATTTGGTGTCACTTCATTTGAATTCTGGAATTCGTTCATACTCCTTTTCATTTCATCTTCAATGTATTTGTTGAGCTTTATCAGATCACTGGTTATTGGTAAAAGTTGCGTGCAGTTCAGTTTTCTTATATGCAATGTATTCAACGCATTCGAAGAAATTCTAATATTCCATTCAATATCCATTAAAGACAGGAAATTTTCCAATTCCCTGTTTTTTCGAATATCACCGCACCGTAAAGCGGTCCCTCTTTCGAAATTGGCGCATTTTCTCAATGAATGCCCAATTTTCAGTGCCAAAGAAGGAGTTTTGAATTGGGGTCTGTTTGTGAGAGTAGAAGTTGTGGAGCATATATTTTTCGTAGCTTCTATTATATATTCAAAATTCGATGGTTTCAAACAATGAGCGAGGTTATCAATATTTTGATGATTTTTTTTTATTTGAGTTATCAGCCTTCCTAATTGACGCATTGATTGTCTAATTAATTCAGCTTGTGTAACATTATATTTTTCGAACATTATTGAACCAAACTTCAGAATGAGTTTATCTTCCCTGCATTCCTTCGTGATCTCATCATCCCTCATTTTCGAAATTATATGAACAGAAAATTCCAATGAATCAACTAAATTATGTATACCAGCGAGCATAGCGTTACTTTCTCCAACGGGTTTACGACTTTCAAGAGATTTTGCTCTTTCAATGCAATTATATTTCAGATGATGCCTCATGTTTTTTTTTCAACAAAAATCCCAAACAGTCTGGACAGGGTCCATAGTTGATATAGGTATATTTTTTCTGTTCATCTGGCGTCGGACGTCTCAATAAAATCAATTCACCTTTTTTCGATTGGAGAACTTCACAATTGTGATAGAAGTTTCCCTCACGGGTAATTTTTGCAAATTCTACCCGTCTGGATCTAGAATTTTTGGGAAGTGCAAGAATTTTAGCTATCATTGTCTCATTTGAGTGTACTGTAATTAGATGTTTCGATAAATGGATAACACTTTTGTGGCATAGGAAACAGCAATAAGATTTATTTCTCATTCTTTTTCCAGATCGAGCATGTCTTTGTGAAGTTGTTATCGTTATTGTTTCCTTATCAAAGTCCGACTCATTTTGTTTATTTTTGATGAGTTTTTGATTTTTATTCGTTCCCTTCTTTTTTTCAATCACTTTTATTTTTGACTTATTGTTTTTACTCATTTCAGGAGATTCTTCTCCGAATTTGAACGACTCCTCACTGTTAATATCGCCAATCATTGAATCAGATATATGTGATTCCGACGAAGGAACATAGTCTTTGTCATCCTCAGAATTTGCGAAAGGGTCTTCCAGAGACATGTCACTCTCACATGAATCGTTAAAATTTTCATAACGTCGTTTTCGAAGTCGCTTTATTGGTGGACATTCAGACTCTGTGCAGCTACTACTCGATGTTGGGAGTATTCCTCCAGAATAATCTATGTTCGTATGGCGAGACGAATCAATACAAGAAGAAATCGTCGATTGTACTCCATTACTCCCATTTGATTTCATTTCATTATCAGAGCTATTTTCGAATGCTGATGCGTGTCGTTTATCTACTTTAATTGTGCTTTTCTTTCTGCTTTGGCTTTTTTTTAGCCAAGGAAATCCTTTTTTTTTAGAATATCTACTTTTTGTTTCGTGTCCAATCAATTTATTGCCATTCATGTCGTTACTTGATGAATTAGATGGATATGAACTAAAAGTTCCAATATCTCTTTGATCAGACCATATATCGACGGTCAATCCATCCGTTGGGGCACCTATAGCGTCAAATGTCTCGTTCTCGCTCGTTTTCTGTTTCACTCCATAGTTTTTCTTTCTCATTTTCGAACATGTTAATACATGATCCACATTATACGGTCTTCGGAATGAATCATATTCGGAGTTGATATTTTGGCTTTCATCATGATGCCCATCATTTGAGGTAGATGAAGAGGAAAATTGAATTTCACATCGATCTGCGTTCCGATTATTTTCTTTTTTTGATTCTTCGGGGGTGAAATGAAAACGAATCTGTTTTTGTGGTGGAATAATTACGGACTCTCCGCTACTGATGCTCTTGATTATTGATTCATCTGTAGTAACGTTTGAGCTATCTGGCTTGAAAGAAAATATATTTGATATATCCATCCCTTCAACTAAATTGGTTATATCTGTGAATGCTATCCCAGATAAACTGAAAAACTTGTCAGATGATTCATTGGGTTCTTGTTCGATGAAATGAACCTGATCTTCGAAGACTATGTTAGGAGTGCTGCTCGGAATTATTGTGTCCAGAATAAAACTGATATTCGGCGTGACACTTGCTTCTTGAATTGATCCAAAATTCTCCATAGTATTTTTTGGAAACGATTCCTCATTTGAAACTGGCAACTGAACATCATTCGATCCTTCGAGTTCACGTTCAGCAGCAGAAACAAGACTTGTTAAAATATTGTTTTCTTCGTGGGGTGAAATATTTACGACCGATGTCTGTGACAACCTTCCTTGTATATTTTTTTCCTTTTTCGAAAACCCGGGAAAGCATACGTGTGAATCAACCGTGTCAAAGTTGTTTTCACAGGATGTGGAA